>DWCF01002625.1:0-23073 GCA_018230265.1 Delias oraia | reverse complement strand
TAATAATAGTAACAAAATTTTTTAGTGAATCCAACACATTTGTTTCTGGATATGGTGTGATTTGTGAAATACTTGAAGCAAGTGATACCAATGATGCATTAGCAACCCTCTCATTTCGATCACGGGCAAGCCATCGATTTAGGTTTAAAATGATGCCGAAGATACCTCAACCATTACTTTTGTATAAAAGGTATATTTACTGATTATTTTGGGTTTTTTGAAATGGAATAATTAAATTGTAATGTTTTGCAGTTTCAGTTATTGTTTAAAACTTATTAACCATTTACTTAAGCATTATTTTTTAATTATTATTAAATATTAATTAAATCTGATATTTCTTTGATTGTTTTTTTTTAGAATGAAGTTAGTTGAAGTGTTAGTATTGCCTGAAGTTCAACTTGGAGATCCATTACAACATGTTCGATTGCCGAGTCTTGCTCCTTGGAGAAAAGAGAACACCATGTTAGTATAAACAATGTTTCATCCATATTCATTAAGATTAATGTAGTTATAAAAAATGCAATCAATCATACTTTGAACCATATAGGAACTAGAAAATAAAAAGTAATACTTTGAAATAAGCTAAAGCTGTATATTACTTTATTGTAAATAACTGTAACAATAACTATATTGATGTAAAATTTTTAATCAAGATCCATCAATAGTTCTGATACAATTTTTTTATCCTAATTATTTTTATTCTCCTAATAATTATTATTTTCCTTTTTTTATCCTATATATTGAAGTTAGTAAAATAAAATATTACTTAACATCTAGTAAGTCTCTACAGGATAGAAATATTTCTGGGACAATTCAGTCATCCTTGCCTTTACCTAGCAATGAGTTAAAGTCTGTGTCGAAGGCTTCTGTTGTATCTTCAACCAAAATACTTGTTTGCATTTTTATATGGATAATCATAGCTCCAAGTAAAGAAAGTGATACCACGGGCTCACAGAATACTCAGCGTGAAATATTAGTTGTACTTGAAATAGTGCTCAAGCTGAGTGAGTGAAGATATACCCTTAATAATGTGTAAAAGCCAGCAACACAATGGACGGACTGAGCCACGGTTGTCCATTTGCGGCAGTGTTTATACTTATTTTTCGGTTTGAATTGTCAAAGATTTTTTGGCATTATTTTAATTCTTTTATGGAATCACATGTTAATTTATTGTAATTTTCAGGCTGTCTGATAATCGGTTTCGTTTGATAGACTCCGCTTTGACGTCGTGGCCATATTTTGTCTACGATACATTTGATTTCCATCGAATGAGACAGATAATCAAAGATCATTTTAACAACATTGTGATGAGTATGTCATTTATGATGATTGCTAATTAAATTAATGATCCATTTATTATGATATTCAAACAGTGAGAATTAAATCTATCGATAAATTTTTAATGTCAAGAATATACCGATAATTATTTCGATGATCAAAAAATCAATGAAACTATTCTATCTGCGTTCTAGGTCCAATACTAGACGATCCTGTGTCGTTATCCTTTTGGACGGCTTCGAATCTTACGCTATCATCGCGAGACAGGTTGGCTTTATTTATAGTGGACGACGCTTTATTGCGGCTACATATGGAAGTTAGGCTTATTGGCTTGGTATGTATAAAATAGCGACCTGACCTAGTTTCTTATCAAATTTCTAAATATATTCCTAATTACGACGCGTGCATTACGCCGCATTTAAAAATGCAACCTTTAAATGTGACCACTGGCAACATTTTGTCTTTCAATTTAAAACAGTACTTTTTGTTTTTGGATAGAAAAATTGATAAAAATTTCAAATATATATGTACTCATTTTGTGTTTATTAAAATATATTTAATAAAAAAAACTTGCATTCCAAGTGGCATTATTAAAGACTGAAATAAGTCGAACCTGTAATGTCCTTCATATAGTTTCTATAACGTTATGTTAGTGGCAACTAATGATTTAAAAATATATATATATTATCAATTCAATATATAAATTTTTTATAAATAATGTTTAATTTTAAAATAAGTCCGCCACGTATTAATACAAAAAATTTTTGGTAACTGTAATATTCAAGTAAATGTATATATAGTAATGTAAATAAAAAAAAGTTTTATTAAAACGGTGGCAATCGAGCAGGAGGCTCACCTAGGATAAGCGGTTTTCCGCCCATGGAACCGTTGCCGTTGCTTTAAGGAATATTTATTTTATTTTCTTGACGGTCTCCAAGTCGTGTTGGTTTCGAAATATCCCTGCTGCCAGATTTTAATATTATATTACAAAGTGGTAAGAAATTTTTATCAAACGTAATTGATACACAGGCGTGACAATATTTGTGATATTATTATTGATAAAACGCACAATAACTGGCCTATATAACGTTTACAATTTACAGAAAAGTGTAATGTGCTGTTTATCGTGTTCAACGGAGATCGCGCATAGAGAGAACGTGTTCGCTATGTCCACAGAAGGAGTGCACTCGAATTATATTAACTTGGGTAATTAATATATTTACCTATCCTAGTGAGATAAATAGAAAAAGATTTATATTTAACCATTTAAGTAAAATACATCCTTTAAAACGTACTCAATAATTCTATTATTAACAGTAATTCTATAATTCGTCGTTGTTAAGCCAATGTTTTATTTCAGTTTCGTCAAGTACTTTCCTTCCACTTGATTCACTCTTTAAGTTTTAATGAATAACTTTTTTAGGGGCTAGTTCGTTAATTCTTTGGTTTTATACATTTTTAATATACTTGAAAAATATATAAACATCTCCTTATCTTACGATATTATCGAATAATGCCTACTCCTAATTACGCATAACACAGGTGGTTACATGCACGACCTAGTGACGGTAACGCATGCTCAGAATATTCAACTAAGCGGACCACCATCCGCAGAGTTCTCGTGGTTCCCGGGGTATGCTTGGAGTGTCGCGCTTTGCGTTGACTGTATGGCGCATGTTGGATGGAGGTAAGTAAATAAGTTAGTAGTAATATTGCTATATTTTTAATGTAACAATTATGATATATTTATTCGTTCGAATCGAAACATTAATTAGTCTATTTTAATCAATATACTGGGTTATCACTCGCATAAAATTCTAAATGTCTCACGGGTGCAACCTCACTTTTTTTATTGCAAAAAACTTCTATAATAATAATATTGCAAGAGTACATTCTATTTTAATTATTTCTCAGATTCGATGCCCTGAAACGGACAGTGCGGCCGTTGCAGTTCTATGGACTATCTCGCAACAATCTAGTACCACAACCAGCCCCAATCCAATCTTTTCATCCCTCTCCCTCTCCGCCACAATATCCGCCTTCTGATGAGTCAATAGCTGAATCACCCGCGTAGGTTTTTCTTATCTTCCGTTTGGAAATAAATTCCTTCCCTAAACATATCCAGTGCGATCTTATTCGTGTAGTCCAAGGTTTTTAGTATATTTTCCTATAATAAAAAATACCATCACCTTTAATGGTAATGTGTGCTGTTGTATAAATAATAGTTTTGTTCTTATCGTGAAATTCTGTTCTTTAACGATGAATGAGAGCGTTTGATATTTTTATATAAAGGATTAAAATATCTGCCGGCTTTTGTACAAACAAAGCACCACGCTCTATATGATGGAAATTATTTAAAACTAAGGTGTCAGTTTAGAAAGTTTAATTGTTTTTTTTTTATATCAATAATATAATTGTTTTACATAAGTTGGCTCGGCTATTAAACTTACGGTTTTCCTTTAAATAATATTACCACATATAAACCAGCGCCGTGCAGATATTTCATACAGATATATTTTATTTATCAATAATAATGTACTAAGAAAATGAATGCAACAGTTAGTAGAAACATAAAATCTGCTTTTCTTTTTCTATTTTATAGATAAATGATAATCTACGGTACTAGACACATACTTATATTGATACTGGTATTACTATATTAACAATTGATTTTACATAGATATAAGGAACTGTGCAGTGCAAATAAAAAATATGTAAATTTTTTAATGTTAATATAAGAAAATATTTTATATCTGTACAATGGAATTGTTTTATTTTCTATGTTGCGTTTCTCAAGAGTGAAGGTTTTTTAATATGACTAGTAAATGATTTTTTTATAATTTTTATTGCTTATCTACATCTTAACAATAGTATGGGGAAATTTTCAGTCACTAAATAATCATCTTCAAATATCACTGCAATGTTCAGCTCAAACTCTGAAATATAAATAATATTTTATGTATTATATTAAATTATCTTATGACAGCGTTTCTAACGAAGTCCTAATTAAAAACACAAAAAACAAATTTAACGTTTATGTCATTATAAAATACATAGTAACCTAGATTTACATCTTTAAAGCACCAACTGTTTTTAATACATCTTTAATTTACATTATATTCACTAGAAATATTTTCTAAGCCAAAACAACACTTGTAGGGTTAGCAATTATAACTGTAACTATTAAGTTTCATATCAAATATAAATTTCGAATTGTTCACTATTGTTTTATTAATGTGATTCTAATTGCAATTAATCTTTAAGAGAACTATAATAAAAGTTTAGCTGTCAGGACCATATGGTCACACAGCAAGTAGCCATTCAAAAAAGAACAAAAAAATGTTGTGTCAACACACCTATCTTAAAATTAGTAGTTGTAGTGGTGGGGCATGTGAAGAGACGCGGAAGAACCATATACAATGGAATGTCGCGGGAACGGCAAACATCACCTTCTCCTACCTGAATGTTTTGAATCTCTGTTGCTGTAACAATTTATAAACTAGTATGATAAACATAACCAAGGGCTTACTTGTTGTTGCTTGTCTACTGTGTTTCATAGAGTGAACAAAGCCAATTAGACCTAAACCAAGTTTCACAGATGGCTTAAGAGGCAAAAAAAAGTGTCTGGGATGGATAAAGCAGAGATCTGTTATCCGCAATATAATTAAGAAAACGGTTTTTAGAGCCCCGTAGCTAAGTGGATAAGTCTACCACGAAGCGAGACGTATCGGGTTCGATTCCGATATTCTATCTTTGGAAGGGCTTGACAATGATCGGGCGAGTATCATAAAATTTTCACTTCCGTGGAAGAGCCTCGCTGTAGAATATGCTGACGCATAAATTCGGCCGGCTCGTCTGAAGAATAGTCAGATTGAAAAGGTACTTGTACTGTGTTTCCCTAAGTAATGATATCGGAGGCCCATAAAAATGCGGCTTAGACGGCGCACAAAGCCGGTAACAAAACCAATGCGCGGACCTTCGCTCTGTTGTCCAGTGTTCTCTAACCATATAGGGGACCCACCTGCTCTGTTGTGCGCTATTCTATAAAAAACTGGTTCAAATTTTTTTTGTAGAAATAACCACCATTCCTATAATCTATAATAGATAATATTTCTATGTTTAATTATATTTCACACTTTTTCTTTTTAAATAAGAAAAACAAAAAATTTAACATTTAAATAAAAACGTATTATATATAATGAACAATGAATTAATGGTATTTTGAGTCATACCATCTCTTGAGTATCCTTCTGTTGAACCACAAGTTTCAACTCTGACTAATTGTAATTCAATTGATTTTATTGGCACTGAACAGTCATCAACACGAATCTGAAAATAATACTTAAAATGATTATTCCCTAGTTTTAATATTATAATTGTTTTAAATGAAATTAATTTAATTGTATCGCATTTATTAAATATTCATAATAATAAAAAATTCAATCAATTTTATTATAGTAAAAAGTAGTGAAATAGAAATGTTCCTTTAAGGCAACAGTAAAAATGGAATATAAAATAAGATTGGACTTTATTTATCTAAAACTCACCTTCCCAGTGATAGGCTTATCAAGTGCACATACTGTGGAATCTATTTCTGCATATAGCTGAAAATGTGGCATGGTAGCTTTTGTGGCTGTTCCTGATGCTCTTATTGAAGCTGGTGTTATTTCACATCGCACTGGCTTTAATGGTGCTGGGTCTTGCTATAAATAAATTTTTTAACTGATTTCCAATAATTAAATTTAAAATGTTATGAAAAAAGTGGATTAAATATCAGCTCAGTATTTAAACTTTAATTCTAATATGACACTCACATGTTTGTATTGTACAAAGAATTGACATCCTGCATTAAGTGGCTTATTAAGGAATGATCTTTTCATACTACACTTAATGGTGTACATCACATTAACAAATACGCCATGATATGTTTCTAACAGACCTGAGCCTGCAGAACTAGGTTTTCCTATAAAACAAATAATTTAGAGTACATATTTTTACTATTGAAAAAAATAATAATTTAATATTAACTATATTAGGTAGGTTTCTAAACTGCACATGCATGTAAGACAAATATCTATGTTTCATTTTAATTATTCATAAAAAATCTATAAATTACCTTTAAGTGGTATTTCAAATGGAATTTCAGTGACACCAACTGGTATTTTTCCCGCTGGTACAAGTTCCAAAAATGTATTTATCAAAGTAATAGGCTGTAATATAATTATGTATTCAATCATTAAACTGATTTTTTAGAATAGGTAGTTAACATTTTGAATTAACATAATCAACTTACTTTCATACAGTTTGAAAAAGCTTCAAAAATTCCTGCATTTTTAGAATTAATTTGTAAATTTACTGATCCTTCCAAAGTTAACATCAGACCTTCGTGTCTTACGTCGGCGTTACTTTCAACAACGACTACTCCTGCTATAGTTTCCTATAATAATTATTAAATTTGCAAATTGAAGATTCATTAATAGATGTTTACTTTTCAAATCAAAACTTACGCCTTCATGAAAAACTTTACTTGCTCGCTTTAAATTAATAGTAAGATTAATGTTAGACATTGTCAAACTATAATAACACGATATATACTATAGAGAATTTTAAATCAATAAGTTTTAACTGGTATGTATAGTTCAACTTAAATATAAATTTTCTCTCGGAGACATAATTATTTATACAACACAAATCAAAACATTGAATAAGAAGTAAGAACTAGTCTCAAAGATTGAAGTATGACGTTGATAACCAGAGACTTTATCATTAATTTGTTGAAATCAGGCGAAAATTTAATTTCAATTTTGGAAGTATTATTTGAAATTACTGGTTTTACAGTTTCTATAATTCTGATTATTATAATATTTATCGCGAATGATTATGTTGATAATATAATATTTGTTAATTATTTAAACAATGTGACTCGTTCTAGTATAGTATACTCTGTGGTACGGGGACGAACTATCAAAATAGGCGATTCTGCTTACTGAAAAATTAAAAACAAATGTCAGTTGCACAGAAATGTCCGCTTGTGCTGGTATGGTATGAAGGAGCGGAATTTGAGTTTACGATTTTATTTATTTTGCTACTTCTTAAATACACTTATTTATAATATTGATGTTTCGGTCAGATCGTTTATTATTAAATTGTGATAAGCTAGTGGAATCTGTGTACAGTTACAAATAAATAGGTGATGTTTAATTTAGGTGCACCCCGGATGGATCGATATCTTCTAGATTGAATTAATTTTTAGTAGCAATAAAAAGGGGTTGGTTGAAGATGGAGAAATCTGCAAGACCACGAACGGCTCTAAATGAGTGTGTTAAGGTGGTTGTTCGATGCCGACCCCTATCCGAAAAAGAAAAGAACGAAAGTTATGAAGAGGTAAGAATTGTAATCTGTTTTGTTGATGTAGGAAACTGAGGGTGCGCAGATCTAGTGCGTCGTCTTCAAACGACCACCTGACGACCGATATACAATAATGTACACCTTATTTTTTTAACCAAGATATTCACATGTTGTTATCGTCTTTCTCGACGATCGATAACTTGCTATCACCTAAGACTTATACAGCCCACAATTTTTTTGTATATTTAAAAATTGTTCCTACCTATCAATAAAGTTGTTGATAATATTAAATATGATTCACTTGTTCGACGTGGGTTAAAGCAAGTCAAATTTACGCCCATACAAAGTTATATATACAGCGGTTTTTGGAAGCACGTCATTATACTGTAGAGAGCCTTTTGATTATTCAACTTCGTATTATGAATATGCGTACCCAGTAATAATTATTATTGATTTAAATCAGGACTTATAAATATTATTATGTATATATATATATTAATTACTATATTATATTATTAATGATATTAAAACTTAATAAATAATGTTTTTTGAAATTGATTACAATAGCATAAAAAATAATTTCAAATGATTTCAGGTTCTTTGTAAATTCAATGAATCTGTTTTATTATGTTTACATACATAATATATTGACCACATGCCAATATTGCTAATAGCTTTGTTTTCCTATTATAATAAGCACCCTTTTACTATGGTGGTAATTTTCAGGTTAAAGCAGGGAAGCCTAAATATTGTTTAATGGCTTTTTCTTTGTTGCTTAACAGAATATTTCTTTTTCTTTTTTTGTGTAATTATATAATAAATTTAATAATATGGTGTATATTATACTATCAGTAAATGAAAAACCACAAATATCTTAATTAAATGAAGTTTCCTCTAACTGCTATAAACAAAACTCATGTGTAGAGTACACATATTTATGGAAATAACATGTCAAATAAGGATTATTTTATTAAAATATTTGTATTAAAGATGTGTTTTAGTTAGTTACTCTTAGTTAAGTTTATTTATTAAGGGTATTTAATATTCTTAGTTAATGAAGTTTCATTTTACTTAATTATATCTAGTAATAACTAATTATTGTAGAATATATGTCAGAATAGAAAATTTTGATGAACTTTAGCATACCTACCTACAATGAGAAGAAACTTAATGAAGTATAATTAATACTTCTAAAAAAATATGTCTTTTTATTATGACTTATGTGATAGGCATGGCTACCGTGAGCACGAAGTGTACAGAATGTGAGGAATCATAAAATTATATTTTATAATATAATTATTCCATAATAGGGTTTTTACTGATTTAGCTAATTTTACCAAATTTAATTATACAAAACACTTCTTAAAGATTGTGTCACAATATTGGCACTTGACCTGGCCAAAGTAGGTGAGCGTTTAGTCCATATATGTTCGAGTATGTTCCGTATTTAGACAAAAAGCCTAATCCAGGCCTAGAGCATTATATCTTTTTTCTACGAATATCTATACCAAAACCACATATTTTTACCAAAATGGTAAGCGTTAATTAGTTAATTAGGCATTTAATTATCATTTGATATAATACTATAAGATAAACAATATAATATAAGATAGCCTTTGTCTTGTTTAATGTATCGATTAATTCTAGAAAGAAAGCGCGCGACAAATTGTAGGTTTTAAAAAAATTAACTACGTCGTAGTTCCTCAAAAATATTATCGTAGAAAAAACTGCATTTATGTAAGGCTTGTCATTTTCTAGCCCATATCTGATTAGTCTATCCACTGCATTTTTATTTTGAAAGGTTTATTGACCTCTTGTCACGAGGACCCATTGTACCATCTTTTTGTCACCCAATAAATAGCAATGTAGGAATAAAAAATGCGGGCAACGCGCTCTAAATGTTCAATGTTTTCGTGACCTGGATACGATGGATAGATACATTTATTTTTACATCGAGTAATAGTTTATGTACTTATGGTACCCTACGAAAAATTATAATATATTTCCTTAGTTTCTTAGGAAACATTGTAATAAATTATTACGTGCGTTATATAACTTTTCCAAATATATACTATATATACATACCATATATACTTATTACTATTACCATTTGGTTATTACATATATTATTATATAACTGACATCGAGATATTATTATTTAATTTAAAAAAACATTTATTTATAATTTTTTAAAAATAGTTAAAAACGATTATAAAATAACAACTGTTTCCTATGGGGAGGAGATGCATAGGAGATGCCCTAATGGACGCCTGGACCACCATATCACAGAATAGGCCCAAAGCAATGCATGATGCGGCTGATTTGTTAGAAAAAAACAAAATATGTTTAGGAACTCTCGGTTTCTGCTTGCATATAAATTAATTAAGATAAACAGATTCGGAAATGTGTCTCCATACTGCAAACACAATTTCACTCGAGGGTTATATTCTATTTGATAGAATACACAAAAAATTATAAATTTTCTTTAAAAAAAATATATACGTTATTAAAATCCATAGGAGAAGAAAGCTCGAGTTAAACACGAGGAAAAAGCGTGGTACGACCGACTGTCAACAAAAGGTGCTCCAAAGAATAAATTTGAAGGCCGTTTACAGGTGTGAAAATGGTTGAAAGGGCTAACTGACATGCCAAAAGATTACTTGCTAATAAATCGTAGTGATATTGAATGATGACGGTGGTGGTGTAATATTAAAACTAAGGTGTATTTTAACATTTAAAAATTGACTGCTTCCAGATGCTGATAAATTTATAGGGATAAGTTTTAAATTATTCCTTAGGTTATCCTAAATTTAGAGTAATATTAGCCAGTAGCATTGTTTATTATTATTGTTATTTGCGTTTTATTATTCTCATTATGCTTTCTAATTACTAATATATATATATATATATATAAATGAATCTACAAAATGTAGGTATGTACGGGCATAATGTTTGAATTGATATACTTATAATAAGGACAAGATTCGTGCGAATAGAAAATATCTAAAAAATGTAACATGTATTAAACTGCTGAATCGACTTGAATGAATTTTTGCGTATGCATTAATACATTAATTTTGTGTATGTATTTATAAAATGCATTTAATTTTTAATACGCTATGTTTTGATATTTATGTATGTCTATATATTATATATAAAAAAAGTCGTGTTAGTTAGACTATTTAGTATTTACAACTCAAGAACGGCTGAATTGATTTGGGTAAAATTGGTGGGTAGCTTAGAATTTAAAGGTATAATTTTAATGTAACGGTTTTTCGGGTTTGGTTGGACCCGGTTGGTGGTGTAACCGGCAGGACGCCGTGTGCCGGGACCACTAGTGTTTTATAAAATTGAATAATAGTTTAGTATTGACATTAAATTTATTCAGTATTCCTAGTTAAAATAAAGAAGATTATTGGTTTCATTAATCAACCATGAAAAGTGCATATATGATAATTTAATCGATATTTCACGGTTGATGACAAATGGAGAGCGTAGCACGCCTGGCTCCGACACAGTGTGTGGAGGCACTTCGCACCTCATATGTTACTTGTTAGTTTTTAATTTTTAGTGTACATGTGTCTAGTCATTGCGACATTGATATTTGTACTAACGCAATCTTAACGAACTTATTATTTAACCTCCGATTGTTTGCATTACCATTGTTGTTTAAATAATTAAGTAAGTACAAAATAAATCATACCTGTACTTAATTATCTAATATTAAAGGATATTCTATAGCATGAAGGTTGAAACAAAGTTAGGGTATGGCTGCCTGAAATTTGTATTCTATAGTATTTTTTATATTTGAGACCTCGTAGCTAAGTTTTAAGGCTTTATAATTCTATCATGAAACGAGAGGTATCGGTTTAGAATCCCGGTCCGGACAATCAAAATTTGATTTTTAATTTGTTCGATCACTGGAAGCTAAAGCCCACACAGCAAATAAAAATATGTATAAGAATGTAATGTTTTCAGTTGAAAATAATTGCTTTGTCATTGAGGTACTAATTTTTTTTAAATAATAGAGAAAAATATTATTTTTGAAAAGGGAGTTTTATTCTCATAAATAGAATTGATAAATGTGGTATGGTAATCCTAGGAAGGTGCTAACTGTTAAGCCCTTAGGCATAGTCCTCGCCTGATGACCTAATTGCTAGGTCACACTACTGGGGATTCCGTAACATCCAAGCCCGTTGGCTTAACACTCATACAATAAAAGGATTAAATAAAATAAAACGGGATTCTATTACATAACTGTCAGAAGGATTGTCTTGTCCAATTCTTGATACCGCTGTCGGCTTGATAGTGTTATAATTGAATTTGCCGTAAAACAAATAAGGTTTAGAAGATATATATATTAAAGTTATATATTAAATATAATATATTAAATAATAATAATATATTAAAGTATGATTCGCGTTAAAAATGATATTCATTTTTTATCATCACTGCGCTTTGGAATCACTTATGGTGGTGGAAGTTCTACTAACACATTGATGATAATAGTATCTATTAGTTCCAGAACACTTTTTAATTTATTTTCTCTGTAACAGGTTGTAAAAGTATGGCCAGAACGTGGGGCGGTACAAGTGTACAACCCAAAAGGTCAGGATAAGCTGTTTACCTACGATGCTGCTTACGACTGTTCAGCAGACACCAAGACCATTTACGATGAAATGGTAAGATTTTAACAAAAATATAATACCAAACTAATTTTATATGTAAAACGACAAACCAACAACGTATTTAAAGTAATAAACAAAGATATATCTATAATAATACTGTCAAAAATGATATTCTAATATTATTGAGTTATTGAATAACAAAAAAGTGGTTCCCAATATAAAGGCTCGAAATAGCATTGCTGTACCAATACTACAATACTGTATCAATACAGTAATAAAATTATATTATGACCTCTATATAAGATTATATTTTATGAATTGCTTCATATATTTGCAAGGAATTGTAAGCCGACTGAAGGCTTGGTACGTGACTTAATAAAAAGCTTCGATTGATATTGTATTTTTATATTTATTTAAGTTGTTATATACATACAATTTAGTTGCTCACAAACCTTTACCAAAATCCATTAGCGGTTTAATGATTGTTTTATCAATTTCTTCGTAATTTATTCTTACCTTTGTTGCATGTAAATTGCATCTCATGAATAAGCTATGAGTCTTATCGGCTATGTTTATTACATTATTCAACTGGTCAAAGCAAATTTAAAAGCATTAATTTCATCTCACAGAATATCTGCGTAAAAGAGTACTTGTACAAAGTGAGTGAATGAGGATATGGGAGGCCCGTGAAATTGTACCGCTCAACGGCCGTAAAAATCGGCATCGCAAACAAATAGTGGTTTGAAGCGCCGTTCTCTATGGACGGCGGTGGTCTCCTACCATACAACAGACTCACCTGATACGTTGCCCGCTATACTATAAAAAAATATTTTTAAATTCTTCCGTTTATTCGACAAGCATTAATTAAACCCGATTGATGTTTTCCTGTCTGGTACACTACAGTGTAATGTCCCACCATGTTGACACATGATTTTGATATGTAAACATTCAATTACTAATTTTATTATTATTGTGTTAGCAACCACTCGGGAATTGTAAATAAATCTAAATAATTAGATAATGTAATGGGTTCTAAATAGCTGAACTTGAAACAAATGTGTTTACATAGTAATTTAAAAAGTATTTAAGGAATAATATGTCATTTTAAAAGTAAGTTATAAATCGGGTACAGTTATCAGATAACTATTAATAACGTGTAGTAGATAATTAATAACGAATATATATATATATATATATATTATAAATTATATAGTGAACAACGGAGTAGGTGGGTCTCCTACATGGTAAGAGAACACCGCCGCCCATGAACGATCGCACCACAGTCCGCATATTGGTTGTGACGCCAGCTTTTTATGCCGCTTAAGCGGCACTTATTAAGGGCCTCTGATATCCTCACTTACTCTGCGAAACATAGTACAAGTACCGTTTCACGCCGAGTATTATGTGAGCCCGTGGTATCACTAAGGACGAGCCGACCTAATTAGTGCGTCAGCTTCTTTCCATGCTTCAGCATGGCTCTCTCACGGGTGCGAAAGTATTAAGACACTCGCCCGGCCACTGTCAAGCCGTTCCAGAGACCGAATAAACTATAAATTAAATTATAATTAATCGGACTGGGATTCAAACCGGCTTCATGGTACACTTTTAAAACCATTAAGCTATGAGGCACTCTTAATAATTGTGTGAACAATCTCCTTGTCGTAGTTGTAATAAACAATTTACAAGTAACATCTTAATAAAATGTCTTCCACAGGTTCAATTATGAATCCTTACTAATCTTGGAAGCTATCAACCAAATTGCTTTGACATATTATTATATTGTCTTTGAAATGTGACTATATAATTATGTATACATAATATAATAATGTGTAAATTCCATAAATCGTACGATGCGACTAACTATTCGAAAATTAATAACATTTAATTGAATCGCTCGTTGCTAGTTAGCAGTTGGAGAGTGAACAAAAACAAATTTGCAAATAATTCTCGTTGCACGAAGATGCGGTTATTATCTTTTCACGCACCTTATCGTACCTACAGTGATAGTTTATCTCATACTATTGATTTGGTACACCTGTGCTGTTTCATTCGTAACCATGCTTAAATATTTCGTGGGAGAGCCATGCCGAAGCAAATGCGACGCACTAATTGGGCCGGCTTGTCCGAAGTGATACCATGGGTTCACAGAATACCAACCTGAAACATCACTTGTACTGTGCTTTGCTGACTGAAGGAGGATATAGGACGCCCATGAAATTATATCGCCTCAAGCAGCATAAAAATCCGACAACTATTTAATAGCGTGGAGAGTGGCGGAGTTGTCCAAGGGCGATCTCTTTTTTTATAATATAGTGGACAACGGAGCTGGTGGTTCTCCTATATGGTAAGAGAACACCGCTACCAACGAACAACTGCACCACCGTCCGCGCATTGATTATCTTGCCAGCTTTTAAGGCCGCTTAAGCGGCACTTTTAAGGGCCTCCGATATACTCACTCACTCTGCGAAACACAGTACAAGTACCGTTTTACGTTGAGTGTTCTGTGAGCCTGTGGTATAACTTCGAACGAGCCTGCGCAATTAGTGGGTCAGCATGGCCTCCCACGGGTCTCTTAACATAAAGGAGACCCAACAGCTCCGATTTCCGCTATACAATAAATTACGTAGTATGTAGGTATTCACTGACCGATGACCAGAGATTTAATTAAAACCTATGCAATGTAATTTCTAGTCTAAAGTAGAAGTAAGCTAGATTGCAAATTATAACAATGACGAAATACCAAGACGAGCCAAATGACGCGCGCGATAATTATAATCTGAGGAAATACTTCGGGACTTTTATAATGCTTTCAGACATTTTTGTGTGATTTGTGAAATTTCTTTCCAAGCTTGAATACCCAAACCATATAGGAATAAATTCATTACAATAATGTAATCTCGCTCATGTCGTCATATTATTCCGCGTGAATAATAAAAGTAGATACTTTATAAATAAAAACAATGCATTAATAGCGTCGCTGTATGCAAACTAATAATAGAATTCAATTCTTACATGTTTACCAACATTCAATTTTTAAAATTAAATTTTCGCTAAGCTCACTAGAGCTTTGTACTAACAAAAATCTAAATAATTTTCGCTAAATTCAGTTGTAAACAGCCTCCCACACAACAAAAGTTGCAATATCGCTTCCTTCTAATAGACCTTGATACGAATGAAGGTTTTTAAATTAGAGTTCCGTTCTATTTTATACATCTCTTATACTTTTTGAAATATATAAGTCATATATATATTGTAAGCAGTGAATACTTAGCAGACTATGGATCGGGCTTTAAGAGAGCGCCGATGCCCATGGACAATCACAACACACCTCGCGCTTTGGTTGTGTTATTAACTTTTTTGCGCCTTGTAGGTGCAATAGTGGACTCCGGTACCCTTACTCACTCAAAGAAACACAATACAGATGCTGTTTCACGCTGGTATCACGCCGAAAAGGCCGGAATACAAGTATTCCTTTAATTTTTATTCCATGAACAACTATTCCATAGTCTGTGCATTGCTTGCGTTGCCGGCTTGTAACGACGCTTTAACGGCACTCATAAGGGTCTCCCATATCCTCACTCACTCTGCGATACACAGTACAAGTACCGTTTCACACTGAGTATTCTTAAAAGTAGCTTGTATACCTCAGATTTGCTCTCAAATTAATTCACGGTTTTGGTGATTGATTCGACATCAAGTCAAAGACACGTTTCTCATAATATTAGAATACGGAGACTTCTAGTTGTTATATGGTAACACTTGGCGATTGCATTGGTGAGTCAGAAATGTAGGCGAGAGGTTTGGAACGACCTTCGTGCATCACGCGTTAATTAATCGTTTTTTTTAGTTAGTCGTACTACAATAACGTAGGTTTTCGTACTACGTCGGCTATTTATAGTATCATTATGTATATAAAAGTGTATTTTTCAATGCATGATTATTTTACGTCATTGATATACAAACTGCGATATTTTTACTTTTCTTAGATGTATAGTACCTAATATAAGTTCCATTGCGACAACTGTAGTAGAAAACACCATACATATATTGAATCACAACAACACTGTATTTTAAGGAGCTCTGTTGCCGCAATATTTTATTGTAATTCAGCGATTAAATCCCAAATTCAAAGTCAAAATTATATACACTAAACACATTTTGACGCACTGATAATGGAAAATGAACAAATAAAGAATTTTTTTTAAAGACTGATCTCAAAAAGATCTCCGAAAAATATTTATTAAATACAAAACACTGAATCATACAAAATCAAAAATATACTTTATTGGTTGTTTACGAAGCCGTGTGCACGTGTTTAGTCATACAAAAAGGTCATATTATATTAGTTTTACACACCTTTTTTGGGTTCGTAATAAATTATCCGATTTTATTGACATGAGTATGTTACTGGTACAAAAATTTATTTATAAAACAAGGATTTAGTTTACTTGATACAGCAGTAAAATAAAATTATATAAAAATCAATATTATATATCATGCAACAGGCTTAATTTAACAGATGCAAGTGTTTTATCTAATTATTTAAATCATTGCAGTAATAGATTTTTTTACAATGAATTCCTCCGTATTCAGTTATCTCATCTGGTAATTTTTTTTGGCAAAATACCAATCGGTTTAATCAGAATATTGGCTAGGTTAACTTTATATTTTATTTTCGCCGGAAATAACAAGGTCAGGCGAAAATTAAAACGTTCTACTTAGCAATATGTCTTTAAAAATATTATTTTTATTTAGCATAAATTACTTTAAATACATCATTCAATTATAAAAATTAACTTTTCTCTCTCGTTCAGTTAATGGGCTTCGTTAAAAGATTTTTCCAAATGTTTGAATGAGCCCTAAACACAATATAGACAGATTTTTTAAATTGTAATTAGCGGACACTGGAGCAGGTGGGTCTCCTATATGGTAAGAGAACACCACTGCCCATAGACAAACTCGCTCGTGGTGAGCCCGTGGCATCACTTCAGACTATATTAACTAATTTCTGATGAAACTTTTCATTGTTGCGTCGTATTTTATGTATAAATTGTTTTTAACAAATTATATATTATTTGTCATTTCTTTTATGAATGATTAAGAGGTTAGTGCACTTATATCCGCAACCTACGTTCCTATAAAAAGCGTA
This sequence comes from Delias oraia, assembly GCA_018230265.1. NCBI lineage: Eukaryota > Metazoa > Arthropoda > Insecta > Lepidoptera > Pieridae > Delias > Delias oraia. Next base: position 5,670 of record DWCF01002625.1, on the reverse strand, counting down.
GATATATTTAATCTAACAATCTTCAAATGAATGACATTAACGGTAATTTTAGAACAAGTATTGTTTATTTTTTGTGATCTTTTAATTATAGGTTTATTTTTTGAATTTCAAATGTAAAATCTGCTTCACATTTGTAAAATTAATAGTCTTTTCTATATTGGTTCAGGATTAAAGTCCTATAAAACCAAATGGACATTGAGTAATCTCACAATTAAGATCAAAAGCAGTTGTGTCTGACTCTCAAGGCTGCGCGTGCGCATACAAAGCTTACGACAATTACGTCAGTTTACACAATCGGTGATTTTCAGATGCGCCATTATTCACTCTCATTGTCATTACCGATTGTGTAACTATTATACATTAAAACGCGATTTTAACTTGTAACTTTTGATAATTCGAATCTGTTCTATCCGACTGAAACGAAGAACTTTATCATTTTACCAGTCACTTCGGCGTGTCTATGTATGTAATCTTGTTTGTACTAAAAACAGGTGTTTTTATTATGAATCTCTATAAACTAGTATGTTTTTATAATAATACAATAGAAAAGAATAATTAAATTTTAACTATAGATCCGTCTTAATAATACATTTTATTATCTAACGAATAGAAATCTACCTGCATAGTACAATGCGCCTTTATTTTTCTATGATGTTAACTATTATATAAAAAACATCTGTAGATAGATTGATATATAAAAAATATTGCAGGTCAGGCCACTGGTCGCTTCAGTTCTCGATGGCTTCAACGGATGTGTATTTGCCTATGGCCAGACAGGCACCGGCAAAACCCATACCATGGAGGGAACTGGCGATGACGAGGGCATCATACCACGCACATTCAGACACATCTGGGCACATATAGAAAACACAGCCAGCCCCGATGTTACACATCTCGTGTCTTGTTCATATGTGGAACTCTACTTGGAAGATGTCAGGGATCTACTGGCTAAGGATTGTAAGAAACTCACCATCAGAGGGCAGGTTAGTATAATTTTTTGTAGACTAGATTCTATTTCAAAAGGTGTGGCGTACTCAAATTGATATGCGACGTTTTCATAGAAGGTGCAAGTATATTATATGTAGGTACCTCTGAATTCCAAAAACGATATCGTAAATCTAAGACGATGTTATAAACCGCCTCCGTAGCTTAATGAGTCATACCCACCAAATGTCTGTAACATTCTACATCCGAGGTCCAGTTAGAATTCCATCATCATCATTTCAGCTGTAAGATATCCACTGCTGCGTATAGGCCTCCCTCTTGGAACTCCATGAATACCTGTCGGAGGCGATCTGCATCCAGCGTCCTCCGGCGACCTTTATAAGGTCGTCTGTCCACCTTGTGGGTGGATGACCCACGCTGCGCTTGCCGGTCCGTGGTCTCCACTCTAAAACTTTTCAGCCCCATAAAAAAATTGAATTCCATAAAAACTAAATATTTTTCAGATGTATATGAACAGAAATCTAAAATGCCTGTAAAAATATATCTGTAAGAAAATATTTATACATTGTCCGAATTCATATTAGGCCTATAATTCGTCATATAATTATGCAACGTAAATAAGGAGTTAAGTACAAATTATAGTTCAACATTATTTGACAAAAATAAGGTGAGGTTAAACAAATCGTTATAGAGATAACAGCTTCCGGGCTGGCTCTTAACAAAGCCTAGTTGTTTTGGCTTGTAATTATGCCAATTATACAGACATTGTGAGTCATGATAATTTTATACACGAAATAAATTACTATATTACTTTGAATAAATATATTATTTATACGTTCTATTATCTAACTTTGAGGATATATAGAAACAATTTAATACTACTCCATATTATCTCTCTTTTTTTGTTTTCGTGATATTTTGGTTTCCCATAGGATAGCCAGTTTCTCGGAATATTTATTACAGTCATGATGAGCAGTCAGTACCTTTTTAGTACCTAAACCCTAACCTCCAAAAAGAATCAAAACATTTATCAATTCCTTTGGAGGTTCTTGGAGGCTTCTTATGTATGCGTAAATAATTTATTTCACAGTAAAACTAGTTTATATTTTGAAACAGCATGAATATTTTTAGCTTGACTGACAGTTGTAATAAAAAATATATCCTAACCTACTTTCTACTCACTTATAAAAACTAGTTAAATTACTAATTATTCGGTTAGTGACATTTCGCGACAAAAAATTACGTTCATAATTTAAAAACATATTCACATAGAAGGCTTTACAGCTTACTCGTGTGGACATTGAAACAATTATTTCTTTCATTATTATTTACTTATTGAAAAATTTATGATTATTTCAGGGTTTTCAAAAAGTTAAACAATATCTTCTTATAAATATACACGTTTTAATAGTTATTATAGTTAATTGAAGCCTGATTAGAAACATAATTATTTAATAACGACTTGGGTCTTCAAATATGAATCAAATCAATATATTTTCTTAATGAGTTATGTGGTAAATTTATACACGTACTAGTAGACAATATCTTATTAAGTTTTATATTCGTCCCTACAATGACACAGATAACATTTATAACACCTATTATTTTGTTTCGGATGTCAAGGAAGCTTTATAAATTTGCATACATATTGTGTAATTCAAGTTTTTACCATACCTGCATGCCAATACAATATGTTTGTCCGCAACGAGGTCGTACCATAGTTAACCAACGCAATGTTCCATAGTAGGATATGTTTGTTTGGTAGATCTAACATGGTGACATAATCTGTACATCTGTAGTGCCATGTATTTATTGATCTGTGCTTAATGCCTTCAATTATTTTGCCGGAGTTACCTATATATTTTCATTACTATATTTTGAGTTTTATATTATAAAATTATTATTTATGTTATATACTTTGAAATAATAAAGATAAATTACCTGATTGCGTTACGTATCTTATCGTATGCTATTGTAAAATTCAATAATTATTTAAATTCTAATCTCTTTGAGTCTATACTCAGAGATTAGAATTTAACATCACTTATTATTACCTGAAAATTTCTTTCATCAAATGGTTTGGAATATATGGACGACAGCAATATACGGATTTTTATAAAACACACGCAGTTATTTTACTAGAATTGACGATCACTTGATTAGATAAAGTAAATCCATATCATACATAGCTTTCATGATTATTTTCACGGTCGTCTTATCACTACCTGTCGTTTGATAAGTGAAAACAATCGATAATTGTTAATATTACATTATTTACAATCTTTTACAGCAGCAGTTACTCTACAAATAAGTATAGAATGATTTTTATTTTTCGTTTTAATTGATGGACAGTCAATTTAACGCTACGACTGGGAAACAAAATTACGTTGTTATGGTTTATATTATTCATACAATATTATATCGAATTATGTATCATGTATCGCCTTTGTTCATATGGTATTATATGTTCACAAACTAAATAATTGTATTATAGTAAAGTATGTGTAATAAAATAATATTTGTACTGTTATGCGATGTGTCGATATAAATCTTTATTTATATCGACTATTATATTATTATCAATATTAGTCTTTACTAATATTGATATTTAAATTTAATATTATATAAGAAGAAACCCGAAAGATACTGTTTTTCATTAATTGGATTCTTTTAAATGTCTAGGTTATATTGTATTGTGTCTACAAAGACGAAGTATCTAAGTGTTGTTAAATTATACATTGTAAAATGTTTTACACATGTTACATAGAATATGGTCATTCTCCCCAACCTTCATTTATTTTGTTCTTATCTCACGTAGACCAATTGTTTGTTTGCTATTTTTATGTGGTATCGTGTATTTACATGGCTTGTTAGTCAGGGTCTTCTTATGTCACCTAAGCGGCTTTGTTCCAGTAGATTTTATAAGCTAAATTTTAAATAATAGATTTTTTAAAGTTATGATACTGAAAATATGGTGGAGAAATAATCATAATCTCTTGATCGTTCTTTCATTTTATTTTACCTAACATACACACACAAATAATTCATTGGAAATTAGGGCGGGGGCGGCTTATAATTTATAAAGAGTGGCTTACTCGGCAGCGGAAGCTAGAGTATATATTTGGAATGATTACGAATAACCCAAATGAAGCCACAGAAACAAAATATTGCAATGATAAATTGCACAAACAAACGTTGTTATTAACGCGAAGATGAAAGTGAACGTGACCTTGAATTTTGTGGTTTTACGTAACCCAACCTCGCGATTTGGCGGGGGCGGGGAAACTCACTGATGCACTATTCGCTAAGGTGATTAGCACAAAGACAATTCTTATTTCCTATTAGAATTGTAGATGCTAGTCAGTGTGTTTGTTCATTAATACAAAACTTTTCTACTAAGGTGATAAATTAAAGCGTCAGTAAAAAGTATTCTAAAATGTCCTAATTATAGATATCCAAGTAATTAGTGTTTCTTTGCACAGTAGTATTTCAGCGTGCATGCTTGCTAATGTCCACATAACATGCATGCACGCTGTAACTGATAGTGTCACTGTATTCCATTCAAATATTACACCAATTCGCAGACTACCGTCTAAGTTAATAAATTCTGGATTTAAAATACAAGAATCTATAATTTCTATTGTCAAACAATAGCCTCGACTCAAATAATAACATTAAAGTTAAATGAGAATCCACGAAATGCAATTATAATTTGTGGCGAAGCATTTAGCACGCGTCGCTGGAGACGGCTAATTTCGAATTGCAATATATGACTCAGAACTGAAAAGAATCCTTAGTACAATTTTACTATGTTCTTAACTAAAATTGGAATTAAAACGAGCGTAATATTAGAATATACAAATATTTTTCATTTCGTACACATTTAATTTAATTAAGTTAAAAAAATCCTTTAAGACACGTTGGTTAGTACATACTTTCACAATTTTAATATTATTCATATATTTTATTTCCGCCTCTAACAGTATGAATTCGTGTAATACCGTAACCGCATGCTACATTATTATATTTATTTAAATTTATATATAGAGATACAGTTGGTTCACTAAACATTTTCATAGGGTTGTTAAATAGTTGATGACTTTTTTCTGTTACGCTTTTCTCGACATAAAATATTTCCAGCGCGGTATTAGAGGCCCGTGAAATTATTCCTCTCAAGCCGACAACAGAACCAAAGCGTGATTTTGGCCCGGTTTTCTGAATGGGCATGATCTTTTATCGTCTAGCCTACTCGGTTGTCCACTATACAATAAAAAAAAATAAAAAAACAGCATACATAATTTTTCAAAGCGCTATTTTTTCCCAAGCATTATTTCTTTACTGCCTTTAATTGGACATCTATGAGAAGTAGTAAACTACCGAAATAAAATTTCCATCATATATTTAATTATGTTGCACATTGTTATACAATCGCATATGTTTAAGCTTGTTCTGTAAACTGGCTTGTGCGGTTTACAAACAAACGTCTATTATGACCATTGTCTGATTTCAAAAACAAATTCTTAACGTTGTGGACATCGGATGTCCTATGTCATCGTTTGTTTACTAACAAGCAATAAGAAATGTACACGATGACCTTACATGCCGTCATCTTTACACACTGAAAAAAAATGCTTATCGTAAAATAAGTCTCAGTTGTGGACAAGAAAATATTGTGTAGTTAAAAGAACCTAATGTAATGTAGAATCTGGATTATTTTTCTGTCTT
>DWCF01002624.1:0-23076 GCA_018230265.1 Delias oraia | reverse complement strand
CCGCCAAAGGGTCTGCGCATACGTGTCGGCGCTCAGTGAACAGCGAGCTCAACAGGGCGGGAATTGACTGGAGTGAGTCTTAAAACCTAAGTACTTTACATATACAACCTCAAAAATACAGTGTTAAGAAACTACATTAAAAATGACACACTCGTTGTTGCGATGGCGCTAAAACTCAAGGCTTCATTTGGTCGCCGGAAGACGCTGAATGCAGGTCGCCTCCGACATGTATTCATGGAGGTCCAAGGGTCCAAGGCTTATGCCCAGCAGTGGACGTCTTACGGCTGAAATGATGATGATGATATTAATTATGATTTATGGACATGTATACCTACTTCCCCATTGGTTCCTATTTGTTAACAATCTCGAGTAATATAGTGACTTGTAATTGAAGTTGATTAAATATTTGAGTTGTAATATCTGTATTTGCTTTAACACCTATGTAGAAGCCACGTGCTTAGACCTTACGCAAAACTTAATTAACATACCCGCCTACAACCAAAATAGAAAGAGGTTATCTATAATACCAGTTACAAATTTACAAATCAAATATTATCAGCTTGACTGGCTGGAATTGCGTAGAGATGTTGGTTCTTCCAGCATCGTTTATTAGACCAAGACCGCTTAATTTTAGCAAGACCAAGACTGACCGTGTTAGGCTTGACCAAGAACAAGACTAAGCCTGCGAGACTCTTGCGTCTTGCAGCTATTTTTTTGGCAGTGATTTTTGGAATTCCTCATTAAATCTTAAGAAGTATTTTATAAATCTGGTTGGTCTTTACTATGGTTATGCTAATTCTGTTTTTATAAGATCTGAATTAAACTTTAATAAATGGCAATAGTCCAATAGATAATTTTCAGACTTCCAAGTTCCTTGTTGCAAGACCAAGACCAAGACTGGGAGCTCACTACCAAGACCAAGACCAATACCAGGTGTATTGGAGACCAATACTGGCTAAATCCTGCATTTGGTCAACACAATCTGCAGCTAAATTTTATCATCGAACACCTTCGAACCGTATCACCTTAATATATGTCGTTTCCGTCTGTGGAATCAGCTACCTGCAGAGGTTCAATGAAGAGGTTTCCAGGTAGTCCATGGGTGGCAGTGTTCTCTTATCATATAGCTGTGTAGTACAACCTGCTGTGTTACTACACAACGCTATACTATAAAAAAGTAACGTATATTATAGTTACTTTATGTATTTTTACTTCGAATTCCTTGTCTACGCTACTTCCACTTATACGTACATTATTTAAGTGCCTCTTAAAATTTTAAATATATATTCGTCTTGAATGAAAACCGGCTAATCTAAAGTTAGGCTATTGTTAAAACTTTTTCAATCGAGACGTATAATTTCCCAAGCGTCAGACTATACTTTTTTATTGACTCTTTGAATATTTTTTTATACCATCTAAATGGTAATAGTACAATGACTTTTATAAAGACCTATTTCAATATAATGAAAGAAAGACATTTAAATAATTTAAATATTTGTGATGTAATAATTTTTATAACTAAAATTAACATAACATAAATTATTTTATTTCTTATTTATCTACTATAATTTAAAATACACACAAAATCTTGTACTATTTTCCTTACGTTTCAGTTGCTTTACGCGTTAGTTCGCGACAATGCAGCCATGGGCGAACAATGCTGAAGCTTATTAAGGTAACACGTTTATTGAGCCGGCTCGTCGTACTGTTTGGCTGAGTGAGTGAGAATATATAATATATACCGCTTAAAAGGCGTAAAAGCCGACAACACAACCAAAGCGCGGACTGTGGCGCGGTTGTATTATCTTTCATATAGGTGACCCACGTGTACCGTTGTCCGCGATACCATAAAAAAGTAAACTGGAAATAAAACCTTACATGTTTCGCTGATTGAATGAGAGTACTTTTAGGTTTTTTCTTAATTTCAGCGCTTAAGAGGCGTTAAAAGCCGGCAACACAAGCAGAGTGTGGCTTGCGGCGCGGTTGGCGGCGTCGATCTTCCAGCAGTGGGCCCACCTGAACATGTTATGGATTGCAAGAATGCATTATATTCACTTTATAAAGAACGTTGGAAAAATTAGATTTCCATCAAAGTAACGCTTAAATTGCGTCGTAATTTAAACCCCTATTTAGCCAGGCGTGTGCTTTGCAACTATCCAGCCTCCCATATCATAATTAGAAACCCTCTGATGAAATCTCTATTATAAATAAAGTAATTGAGTCCGCAATTCACAGCCGTCACCAAAGAAACACCCCAAAAATGTCCTTTAGGGCATAGACAAGAGTTTGGAATGCATTTTAAATATATTTTCAACCTTATGCTAGTGAGTTAAGAGCTATAACTTCAATTTCACAGTCGAAATCTTTTAATTTTCTTTTAATTCGAGCGTTGTCTAATCATCAGGGGTGCACCGTAACGATGTCAAGGGATTGTGTTGCGCTAACCGCCTAAATCAGACTGTTTTATTCCTCCAGAGATATCTTGTGGGGAGATTTAATGAATTTTCGATTGTTTGTTGTCTACAGCTTATTGCTTTATGATTTGGTATTGGGTAAACCCAAAGAATCAATTAGATTAACATCCTTGATCGAATCAAGTATTTAGGGAATTATCGTTATTTATACCTATACTTCTATATAAATGCTATAGAGAAGTTAAATTTTTGTGTTTGTGAGGTTGTATGGGGTTATCTCTTGATCTACAGAACTGATCTTGAAAATTCTTTCACCAATAGATAGATAGATAAATATCTAATATTCATTAAATTTTGTTTACATTATAATGGTCACATTATTAAATATATTTTTTACGTTTTTGTATAAAATTTTTCAGATAAATAGAATAAAAAGGAGTATTTATCCCATGGGATTTTAAAGAAGAGAAATAGAAAGAATGGGAATTCAGCTTTGTTTAAATAAATAATGTTTGAATAATATCTATACATAATTAAAATTAAATGTTGGTCAAAATAAAAATAACGGTACTTAAATTACTACAAGAAAAATAAATTAATATACTTCTTTTTCTTACAGTATTTATTTAAAAATTACATTTAAAATGCATGTTTGAAATCATGTAATTATCTTTTTAAACTTTACTGTATTCCAAAGCATCTGATTCTAAAAGTAAACAAGAGAAAGGACTTATACACTGAACAAAATCGCTAGGCTTAAAGTTTGTCATGAAGCGAACGAGACTACAGTTACCTTACAATGAATTTCAGTGAGCAATAGACAAGATGGCAACAGACGTTTCAAAGAAGTTCTGAGGATAGTTGCTGGAGCAGTGCACGTTATGCGAACAAAAGCTAAACAATCCATTGTCTATTGATTGTAGCCCCGAGTGCATTTTGTCGTCAAACATCTTGAGACCCCGTATTACAAAGACCCTTTGACTCACATTAATCTATAAAGCGATATACGTGCACGACAATTTCTTTTATAATCTATCTATCCGTTTCTAAAATTGCTCATTACATTTTTAATACGTACCATTTCACATAGAAGATAAAGATGCATGGAAACTTCTGCACAAGCACCAACTGGTGCCTTTTAAACTAGCCAATAGCTAAATAAACCAACTATTGTAAATTTGGCTATAAAAAAATTAAACCCTATGAGTTTCTTGTTCTTATCGTAAAGGTATTCTGTATGTATTCAGAAACAATGGTAGCTTTACTAATAATAGTAAATCAACTTGCAAAAGTTTTAAGAGTATTCTGCGAGCCCATGGTAACACTTCGGACAAGCCGTCCAATTCATACGTCAGCAATCAATATATGATTCAGCATAACTCTCCTAGTGGAAAAACTTAAAAGACTTTAGTGACAAGTAAATTTAGTATTATTATACAGTACTCATAAAATGCATGATTTATTATATGTATATGCAGTCTATCTAGTACACCTTAAGGTAATTTTATATTTTATAACGCGTTTTATATTGAAAGAATTACAATTTAAAATATACTAGACAACGGATCAGGTGGGTCTCGTGTGGTAAAAGAACACCGAACAACTGCGCCACAGTCCCTCTTCAAAACACAGTCACTCTGCGATACATAGATACATAGTACAAGTACCGTTTCACGCTGAGTATTCTGTGAGCCCGTTATATCACTTCGGACGAGTCGGCTCAATTAATACGTCAGCGTATGCTTTAGCATAGCACTCCTCTAGTGAAATTATTTATTTTATTACTGGTTATGTATTTGTTCAAAGAACACTTTCTTATATTCCTATATTATTGGTATATATAAGAATAATTATATATTAACACTTTCTTATATTATTGGTAGGAATATATTCTATATTCTTACCAATAATACACAAATCTTCAAAGAAACTACTCAATTACAGCTAATATAGGAAAAGATGTTAAAATATGTCAAAAGGTTCGGGTTTAATACTACTTAATATTTATGAAACATTGTTCATTCCGAGATGAACATCAAAGTACTTAAACTTGTAAATAAAAAAATAACATTGTAGAAAAAAATACTGGCAAAGTAGCACCATTATTCAACTACATATATCAAAAGGTTTTTACAAAGGATTTCACATTCGACCATCCCTTATTACGTATAAGTATTCTTCGGGCTTCGTATTACAAGATGAAAGTTGTGTATATGAAAATGCGTGTTTTCTCTCTAATTCAACCATTTTACATGCCTATATCAATGTCTGACCCAATTTTATTCGACCCTTTGAACGTTACATGTCTATGAGTGTCATATTATGAATTATACCGCTTCAATAATTCGTTATGTTTTCGTGTTCGTGCGAAATATAGCTTCACTTTATGAAAGCTTCGGGAACGTTGAAAACAATGTCTGATTAAAATTTCGAATTATATTGAATACCAACGTTTGACATACCATATTTAAGTTTGTAAAATGTGTCGGTACGAATATTTTATTTATAAATATTTAATAAAATTGTGATTTTAAAATTCATAAGAATGTTGTCACCGTGAATTTCCACTATGTCAGTTAAGTCGCATTCTTATAGAGTAGGTGTGGTAGGTACCCTTTTAATAGAAAAACATAATTATAAAATATACATTAATGCATAATTACAACCAAGAAACAAAATATTGTCGCAATAATATTCTATAAAATGAGTTAATTATAATACAATCACATGTTACATTAAGGTAGCAAATGGTTGTAAATCTAATCACAGGTTGTGTGGCGCCTGTTTTCAGCGCCCCTATGCACAATATACAGAGTACCATTAGCATAATTTATATTTGGTCAAAAAAACGAATAATCAAATCATAAAGGCATACAAATGATGTAGCAGAAGCAATAAGCAATAACTCACAATCCCACAATCAAAAAAATAATTTAAAACTTTTATAAATAGCAAAATTCTGCGTGAAACTGTTGTTTTTTTTCAACCGGTACTTCTACTGTTTCACTGATTGATTGAGGATAAAGGAAGTCCTTAAAAATGCCACCTAAGCGGCATACATAGTCGGCAACACAACCAATGAGCGAACTGTGGCGCGGTTGTCCATGGGCGGCAGTTTTCTTTTACCATATAGGAGACCCACCTGCTCTATTTTCTGCTAAACCATAAAAAAATTTCGCTACAGCATTATTTTCAACATAATATTTTTCATACAAAAAGCTCTTTCGACACGAAACGCGTCATTGGAAAGTGCCAACACCGCCCTTACGATATTGACAATCGTGAAATTTTATTCGGCACTTAACCCCCCAACTACTGTTTATTCCGTGTATCTAAAATCTGATATCATCTGTGAAACTATCTCCCATTCGCTACATTTATTTTTATATCGCATTAAATAAAAGCCTCGATGTCGTAAAGTTTAAGTACCACGTGGAATTCATTGTGAGGTCAAGGAAACTGAAATTATATATAATATTGTACAGCAAAATACCTTTAAAATGAAAAGCGATAGGTATATTATAAAAGGCTCAACGGAATAAGCGGATCTTCTTGACGATAGAAGACCGTATCACGAGCAACCTCGCCACAATCTGCGTTGTAGTTCTGTTGCCGACTTAGCTGCTAAAGGTGTTTTAATACTATTTCATTTTGTTTGTAAAGCATTTAATTATTTGAATTTTTAAGACCATCAGATTCTTAGTGTTGTGTCTCGTTTCTGAAACAACGAATAGGCATCAGTGAGAGAGCGACAGAATGTTCAAGAAACTGCTTAAAGTAAAATAAAGCTTATAGGTTTAGTAAAGTATGTAAAAAATCTCAAATACTATAAAAAAGTAACAATAAATAAATTTCTTAAATTAACTATATAAAGCTGTAATTATTAATATTAGAAGTTCATATCGCTTTTACAAGCTAAGATAATCTTTAAATAGACAATGATTTATTTCCAATAGGCTTTTAATTATATTATTAGCTATATAAATAAAATCGTTATATTCTAAATTGATTGATCGAAGTCGTTACACACAATAAAGCTATTATTCGCGTACACAAACTTTCTAAAGGCGAAAACAAATATCCAAAACGTTTAGAGGCTCAAACAAAAGCAAATATTGTTCCATGAACGACAGTTATCAATACAATGTTTGTTGACTAGACCGATATTTGTACTGGGCCCGTGGGCTTGCATATATTAACGAACCATCATACCTCAAGCTAATGACCGCAAGTGATTTATACCGCGCTTAATCCTGTATTAATTAGTGTCTGATTGATGAACCGTAGCTGAATTTATTTTTATGTATTACTTATTAGTGGACCCGGGAGATGTTCTTCTGTACCATGTACGCCAGCTACTGGTTACAATTATGAATCCTCAACGATTTTTGGACCCGCCAAACCCAAATAATTGTAATTAAATAATTGTTTTTCCTTTCTCGCGTTTAATATTTGATTCTTTAAGATTACTTAATTAAATTATAGTTATTTCATTTGAACATTCTGACATGTGGTATACATGAAAACAAAAATTGATATCTTATTTAGCAAAGATTATAATTTTATACAATTATCAATTTAAAAGCAGGTATAGAGGATCGCATTGTAAATACATAATTTTAGTTGTCACGGTAAAAATAATGCATAAAATAACATATTAAAATAAGGTTCACTTTACATTTTTGTGCGCTAGCAATAATAAAGTCAAAAGGAAATTTTAGTAGTTTATTTTTACAAAGTAGGGGCACATTCTTTCTGAGACTTTTTATCTTATTTATTGTATATACCTGTTCTGTGAACAACTCACCCCAGAAAGACCACCATTCATAATGAAATAGAAAAAGTCCAGTAAACCGGAATAGTTATTTTAGTTGTCTATGCCCCAAATTAGAAAATTTAAAGGCGATATTGGATAGGGTCAGACGTCAGGGAATGTTGATTGCAAGCTGAGTAGACATGCTTCCCTCGATGTTGTGCACTTGCTCTAAACATTATGAATATTCTAATATAAAGTCTGACGATCGCGCAATAATCGACCTTATGTCTGTCAGATAAAACGGCTGCTCGATTGAAGTGAAATTAATCGAGACGTCTACAGCGCCATCTACTGAACGATGTGATGAAATTCTTGCACGTCTTACTAGTAATAAAAACATGCTAATTCTACTTAGTAATTGTAAGTTGAAGTGGAAATGGGCTAGCCATTCTGCTCGACGAACCGACAACCGATGGGGAAGAAAAGTTCTCGAGTGGCGACCGCGTACCTGAAAACGGAGAGTGGGTCGTTCTGCTCAAGATCGTAATAGGTGGGCGTTTTTGGGAAAGGCCTAGGTCCATCAGTGGACTTGATAGGCTGATAATGTTGATGAATTCTACTATTTGGAACTAAAAACCTCTACTCTATTGCAGTATTGTAGAATTGTTGTAACTCCCTCGGCGCACATGAATTATCCGAACGCTCCGATGTATCTAAAAAGCTTTAAATACTCAGCTAATGTGTCTACATACGTACCGAAACAAAAAACATCGCGCCGACGATCGGTCCAGGCGTGTGCGACAATTTACAACAGCAATTAGTTATGTAGCGACGCGCGACAAACGATCTGCACTGACAAATGGCGTTCAGGGCGCCACGACACTCCAATGCCACAACAATGAACGGAGATGCTGGGCTCATTCAATCATTGGCCCCTAAATTAGAGCCTGTAATGTTACAGTCCAATGTGGAGTCCTTTATAAACCTATAAATTCCGTTCCTCGCCATGGCTTTGGACACGAAAGTAAATGCTGTAATCGCCGTTCAATTGCTCATAGAATTAATTCTACGTACGCATATGTAGCAATTGTGCACGGATGGTTAAGTACGGAATTCACAGGTTCTGAAATTACATATAAGTATTTTTGTGTGATACTATAATTTGAAATGATTATTGTTCTATTCATGAGGGTGTAATTTGAACTGTGTGAACCATATTTTGTGAAACAATGTTATGTTATTAAATTGTTTATAAAGTCATATATCGGATTTAACTAGAACATTTTATCTTTACCCATATTTTTGTTGATATTTTACTAACTAGAATTGCTAAGTGGGTATTTATATATTTACATTAATGCATTTTTAGTGTTATGTTTAAATATTAATTATATAACATTGTTCTTAAATTTCACACACTTATCAGATATATAAAATGTTTAAAATACGTTATTTTTTCCTAATATTCTATAAATTGAATCTGTTTTGGTATCACAAATCAATTTTAAAATAAATAACTTGGCTGATTAATATATCATTGTCATTTTAAATACACACTAGAGACAGAAAATATAATGTTAAATAAGCTTCTTGCTAAAACTCCATAAATTGAAAATGTGTTGGTAATACGAATCCACAAATAATTTTCAAAAATATTGATAAATACATCAGAACGGAGTTTATTTATATGTTATTTATTAGTATTTTTCAAAAATATATACTTGTATATCTTTCTACCTATGTATGCCCATTGTAAACCACATAATCTCCGATGTAAGAAAATTCACGCATATTAGCCGGACATAATTTGCCCACATGATTTAGAGTACATATAAGCCGACTAAGTTAAGACCCATGTAGAACATAGTGCATTAGTAGACAATTCCTATTAGCCGCTAAACAGTACGGTGGCTACATGACACGTAGAGCTAATCTCAGCTTACAGTCGCAACTCGGTTATTCAGCCACAATATGCTCCACAATGCCTGTCGTGCCTTCGAAGCCTATGACAGGATCAAAAGGCCATTTGGAGATTAGGGATTTATATTTGAACTATGCTATAAGAAGGAGCGAAACGTTTTATTCATGGCTATATAAAGAAAAACCACTCTGAATATAATGCTAGTGTATGTGGTAGATTGTGGTAGATTTTTTCAGTTTTAATTATCTGTGTTACCGCTGACAGCTATCACTGCCAACTCTATTGCAATAAGGTGTCATCTAATGTCAGATTAACATATGTTCGGCTGTCAGAATTATTTTAATATTATTCTGCGTGTGAAATAATTTATAAACTAATTACTTGTTGAAACCTTAAGAAAGGGAATTAAATTTTGTTTCTGTTGTTTTTTTCAGATAAATATTATTTGTTTAGAATGCAATGTAACGGTCTAAATTTTTAGCAAGTTTGAAAATAAAAGTGTTGTTTCTTCAGAAACGCAAGTACCTACGTCTTTTCTTTAAAACCTCATACAATAATCATTATAAAACATTGTTTTTGTAATGAAATATTTAAGCAGCATTTTTAAGGGCCTCCAATATCCTCACTCACTCAGCGAAAAACTGTTTGAAAGTATGTTTCACACTGGTATTCTGTGAGTTAGTGGTATCACTAGAGCCAGCCTATTAGTACAGCAGCAATGCTGAATAAGAAATAAAATTATATTTCAGGAAGCGACGTCTGTGTCTGTGAGATATGAGATATTTACAATCAATTCGCTAATTTCATTGTTAAGAAAGGAAACCTAATCTTAACAAATAAAATAGAAACCTTTTAAATGTTTGTATGTTTGGATACATTTATTGATAGGTATAAACAGACATAAAATATAATATTAATATTAAAGGAAAATCATATTATTAGACCTTTTTCTAGTAGGTAAATATATAATAAGTATTATAAGAATTTTGTACTAATAAAAAAAAGTTCATGTAAATCACTTAATTTTTTTTAAATAGATGATTTCAATATTTACCAAGTTTGTCTAAGGTAAATTATTACAAAAAACAAAGGTATATATTAAGAGCCTTATGTTTGATATTTCATCGACATTTTCGTAACAATACTGCCATAACATTTCTATAAAGATGTCAACTACAGCTTCCGAACCTATAAGATCAAGATCATCGATCTCATTCAGCTAACTGCCAAAAACACATGCGATAGCCCCAAAAGCAAATAATAAAACCATAAATTCCATTTGGACAAATTCTTATCGATTCCTTCAATTGGTGTGCGGGTAGAACGAGTCGCGATTGCAATCAGTTTTCAAATATTAGAGGGTAGATTTTGATTTAAAACAGGCATCGCGGCATTGTCCGGAAATATAAATTGAATTCTTATCTGGATTGTGATAACAATTTACAATTTAATATTAATTATAAACGAATGGGAGAAATGTTTCTCTTATCTTTGGGGATTTAATTTGTTGTACCGCATTTAGGTCATAACAAAACTTCTAAATTTGTTTATATTTTCAATTGAGTTTTCCAAGGAAAGGAATTTAAACGGGAGACTCACCTAAAATCTTCCACCCATTGATTAATCTAATCCCTGCTAGGCCACAGGTGCGTCACTGGCCTTTTAAAGGTAGGTATGCTTCTTTTTTGGTCCCTGTCTTAATCGTTTAGAAAAACAATTTGGTTGGTTCAATGATGAAATTCAGCTGCAGGTATTAATCCAAACAACTCTTCAGACTATTCCCGTGATAAATGCGATAGAATTTGCAGAGGGTTGATGAAGATTATATTATTTTTTTTTGTATTGGATATATAAACATGTAAATAAAACTATTTGCCACCCATGGGAGAGCCATACTGAATCATATGTTGACGCACTAATTGGGCCGGCTCATCCGAAGTGATACCACGGGCTCACAGAATAGTCAATGTAAAACGGTACGTGTACTGTATTTCGCCGAATGAATGAGGAAATCGGTGGCCCTTAAAATGCCATTTAAGTGGCGTAAAATGCCGGAAACACAACCGATGCTCGGACTGTGGCGCGGTTGGTGATAAGCGGCGGTGTTCTCATACCATATGAGAGACCCACCTACTCCGTTGTCTGCTATATTATAAAAAAAAACAAATATAAGAAATAAATATATCTTCTTTCTAAGTGAACGGTCTGTGCATAATAAGCAATACGCATTCTAAACGTTCACTCCAAGCTTTCATCACAGCCCATTCTAACATTTTATGCAAATGTGATAATATTCGTATGTACTCAATACATCATGGTGAACTTTATTTACATAAATACTTTATTTATCTTGATGTTTGTATGTCGTGGAAAGAAATATGTAGCTGAATCACGTTTGTATAATAGGCGGTTAGATTTTTTTTATTGTTTAGCGGGTAACAAGGCAGCTGAGTCTCTATGGTAAGAGATCATGGACCGTCAATTCGTGCTTTGGTTGCTTTCAGTTTTTTTATGACGCTTGAGCTACATAATTTCACGGGTCACCGATATCCTGACTTTATAGTTTTTTTTATTGTATAGGAGCTAATAGAGCTGGAGAGTCGCCGTGCTTCGATTGTGTTGTTGGCTTTTTTACGCTACTTGACTAGTATAATTTCATTAGCCGTTAATATCCTCATTGACTCAGTGAAACACAGTACAAGTAATTCACGCTGATATTCTGTAAGAACGTGGTATCAATCAGAACTAGCCGAACTTACATGCGTCAGCATGGATATCCCACCAATGAGGCAGTGTAAAGACACTCACCCAGCCTTTGTAGGCAGTGGCTGGGCTTGAGCCCTTCCGAAAAACCGATTAAATTATACATGTCTACTATCACCAGGGTTCGAAATCGTTACCCCTAATATAAACATAGCTTACATAAATAAATTTTCAGCTAAATGCACAGTCGTATATCTATGTGTCTATAATAACCTCTAGATAGAAATTCGTAAGCTTCGAAATTGTGAAAATGCGGCCAAGTTGCGGTTTGGAAATCCGAATGAAAAAAATCTTTATTCCCCATTGTGCAGGTGTCCAAACTATAGGCTGTATCTTGCCAAATACCCATCCCTTGGAGGCTTTCCAATTTGGCTCTCATGTCACACGTGCCGTCCGTATAAATAAACAACTACGTACTTAGCTATCAACCTTAACTATCCCTGTTGGGAATGAGATTGAAATACATCGATCGTTCTTGTCCCATAAACTCACTAGGAAAGTTTACTTACTTTAATTGGCCAGTTGGGTTAAACTTTATACACTCAAGCTTTATACATTCTCTGCAAATATTAGTAGGTAGAGAAGTTTCTTTTTGCCTATACTATGTAGCGACGAGGTTAGCTCAAAGTTGCCCATGGGTGGTAATGATGTCGTAACAGAGAAACCTGCTTTGTTAGTCGCTTGTTGTGTTATGTTATGTATTGTAATTTATTTGATATATACATATATGTATCATTAGCTGCAGAGATATTTCCAAATCAATACGAATTGGGGACGTTCAAACGAAAAGCGTACATATCCTTTTTAGGCCGGCAGCGCACCCACGGCTCTGGAAAGGTTAGGGGTGTCACAAAAAACTTGGCAAGTTTCCATGTATTTCAGACAATGTTTCTAAGTTTGACTTAATTTTTACAATATTGTTAAAATAAAAACCTCAATGACTTTGACATTTTGATTTTTTACAACAGTTTTTCCCACATATTTCAGTCAATTTCGCCATGTTTGATACAATTCTTTTTTTATAGTATAGTGGACGGAGCAGGTGGGTCTCCTATATGGTAAAAGACAATCGCCGCCAATGAACAACCGCGCCACAGTACGCGCATTGGTTATGTTGCCGGCTTTTTACGCCGCTTAAGCGTCACTTTTAAGGGCCTCCGATATCAGCACTTACTCTGCGAAACACATTACAAGTACCGTTTCACGCGGAGTATTCTGTGAGCCCGTGGTATCACTTCGGACGAGCTGGCCCAATTTGTGCGTCAGCATATGCTTCAGCATGGCTCTGCCTCGGGCGATTTATTCTTTTAAAGTTTATCAAGCGTCGCTAGAAAAGGACTGCTTGTAGCGATAAAAGGCTTTATAAATAAAATTTATCCGAGCATGTGTCAACGAATCGCTTAACATTAAGTGCAGTACTGTGATTTACATTGGTGCCTCGTACTTTATGTTCAATACTACTTTATTGCATCACGCCTACAATGCACGACAGAATTTAATCTCTTTTATAGAGAATATTGTATGGATGCACTAGTTTTTCAGTATTCGTAATCATAGTTATACTAAAAATAATAGAAACTGAAGCTTTTTTTATTCAACAAGTAGTCTGCCATTGATGGAAATTAAATCATAATTTATTTAAATGTGGTTTGTGTCATTCAAGTAGTAACATAGAGTGAGGATATCACATGCCTTTGAAATTATATAGTTGAAGCGGCGTAAAAAAGGCCACAACACAACTGAAGCGCCAATTGGCGGTCCATGGGAGGTGATGATATTTTACTTTAGAGGAGACCCGTTTGCTCCGTTGCCACTTATACCAAAAAATTCTATTTTTATATTTCAAGTATTTTTAATGCATTTTATATGAAAAATAGCTGCAAGACGCTAGTCTTGCAGGCTTAGTACTGTTCTTGCTCAAGTCTTGCATTTGGGCTAGGACTAACCATAGGACATAGGCCATATGAAGCCATAAGCCTAACCTTCGGACTCCTATGCATACCTGCGAGCGTGTAAATAGGACGTATGCCGTGCTATGGTGCTTTTATTTTACAAGAATTTTACGCCGATTTGGACTAGTATCAGTCTTTGAAAGATCAAAATTACCTCTAGTTTATATTAAGTATTATCGCTCTCACAAACGTGTTCATATTTTGGGCTATTGGGTCATACATCTTTATTTGTATCATATGCGCTTGTCTTATATGCAAATTAAATTACATTTAATTTTTATGTTGCCTTTTTGGACCTTGAAAAAAAGAGCACACAGATTTCTGAAGGTGAAACGGTAGTTGTACTTGAAACGGTGCTTCTATTGTGTTTCCCTGAGTGAGTGAGGATATCGAAGGCCTTTAAAAATATCGCTTAAGCGGCGTAAAAATCCGGCAACACAATCAATGCGCGGACTGTGACCCGGTTGTCCAAGGGTGGCGGTGTTCTCTATTACCATATAGCAGACCCAACTGCTCCGTTGTCCGTTATACTATAAAAAATATCGTACCTTAATAATGATAAAGAAACCAAAACAAATGCACCCCAAATTCACCCGCGGCCTTGCAATGGCTAGGGATGTCTATGGGCGGAGAACCGCTTAACTGCCGTGCTGCTGACGTGAGCTACCGTTTCCATAAAAATGTGGAAAATATAAAAACACTTCATAATTGATTAAAATTTTAAAAGCTTATCAATTTCGCAAATATCTCGTTAAAAAAACAAGTATAAAAGAACTTTTCCGAACTCACAATTAAACGCGACACAACTTTTTAATTGGATTACATTCGTTATAATATTTATCGGCCGATTTTCCATCGAGTTATTTGCGCTTTAAAAATAAAATAACATTGAGACAAAGACATAAATGCGAGACAAGTATCTTGTTTGAAATCGAACAAAATGTCCGCAAGCGTGCGTTACAAAATAAACAATTTACGAAGATACGTGTGTTCCTCGTTTTTTCATTTTCTTGTTTTATTTTTAAATGGCGCTGAACGTCTGTGTTATTTACCTGAAAACAGACACAACTTACTAAAATTCTCAATTGAAAACTTTCAAAAGTTAGAACGTTTTCATCTTTTTCTGTTATAACTCCCCAAAGATTCATCGAGTTAAGTAATCTGTAACTTCCTACGGAAGAGTAAACCAAGCCCATGCATTAAAAAAACTCTATATTTATATGTCTGATACATTTCTTCTATCAGTTCGAAAGACAAGTAAAAATAACTGCTTTCTGTGCTAAAAAGGTCCAACATTAATATTAACAGTTGGGTTGTCTTAAGCTATATATAATCGCCTTACAATTTATTATTATTGAGACGTTAGTAAAGATGAGACAACTCATATAAAATTGAGTGATATTTATTATATTTTTTTAAGGACGGTGTCAAATCCTCAGGAGGTGCACCTAGAGCAAGCAGTCCTCCACCCATTCAAATTCCTAGCCCTTGAAGACGCGGATGCGTTGCAGGCCTTAAAGGAATATGTACACACTTTTTTCAAAGGTTATCATGTCGTATTGGTTTGGAAATACCACCATTTCATATGTAGGTATTTTAAAAACATTTACACATAAACACATTGCACGTTATATATTTATAATAACTAATAATATTAAATATTAATAAGACAAATAATTAATAGTATTATTAGTATTACATCATCCTCAATAATTCTCCGAATTTGTCGTTTTAACAAAGGAAGCTGTAAAAACAAAAGATTTTATATAAATCGAAGCTGTTCTATATAAAACAAATTACATAGGTATAAAACTAACTATGAAATACACTACATAGATATAAAAGCAAAATTAAAACATTTTTGTACATATAACGTACTTTATTATAAAATATATACATAATTAAAATAAATCAAAATAATTACATAAAATTAATAAATAATAATAAGTATTATTAATACAAAGGGTATATTATGCAATTTTGTATGCACATAAAAAGTTATATTAAACATTTTTCAGTTGATTCTTATCAAGAACTTAAAATACTGCCACCTATTGACGTGTCTAAAAATGTAGTTGGTAAAACTATTGTTTTACCTTTGTCTGAATACGCTATTTCTGTGAGTAAGAACGCCATCTTGTGGCAATAATAAACAGGAAAAATTATAATAACCGAATAGATAAAACTTAAGTATTGCGGAAGCAAAATTATTGGTATTAATTTATTATTGTTTTGTTATGTAGACTTTTTGTAGTCACAAATATAAAGCCTCCTAGGTTATAAAAAGTAATGATTTACGCTTATTAAACCAATTTAGTTGCGCCCAGGTATCCAATTCTATTACCGGATAAATATTTAATTGGAAATTTAATTTAACACTAAAACAGACGTCACTATCCCAGATTTTTCACCTCCGTTGACTTCAAAAATACAAAAAATATTAGATGTGGTTAACCCTTATCATTCAGGGGTCTAAAAGATAGAATAGATTGTAGCCGATTCTCCAACCTACTCAATATGCCTACAAAAATTCATAAAAATCTGTCAAGCCGTTTCGGAGAAGTATGTAACACTTGTGACACGAGAACTTTATATATTAGATATTCACTTAGGTGCTTTAGTGAAAATAGGAAGTATTTTAGTATAGTGCATTGTGTAATAAACAAACAATGTTGTTAGTAAATAGGGGTTTTGAGCTGTGATTTACAACGTATTATGAGTCTCGTCTTCACAATTTGCTTCCACTGAGTTTTATTGCTCGACGTTAACCTGTTTCTATTATTTAGTACTAGTAATGTTCATTTGTGGTAGTTATTTTAAATTACACGCTCTTGTAGGTAGTTTAAAAATATTTTATGATGGCCCATTCATCATCACATCATCATCATTTCAGACGTAAGACGTCCACTGCTGGACATAGGCCTCCTCCTTTGATTTCCATGAATACCAGTTGGAGGCGACCTGTATCCAGCGTCTTCCGGCGACCTTTATAAGGTCGTCTCTTCACCTTGTGGGTGGACGTTCCACGCTGCGTTTGCCGGTCCGTGGTCTCCACTCTAACACTTTTCGGCCCCATCGGTCATGATCCTATTATTTACTACTAATGTAACACAAGAATGGCATAATGGTTGTCATATAAATTTCAAGTGGGTATTTCTACTGTGTTTCGCTGACTGAGTAAGGATATCGGACACCCTTTTAAATGCCGTTTAAGTGGCGTAAAAAGCCTACAACACAACCAATGCACAGACTATGGCTTGTTTGTCCATGGTCGGCGGTGTTCTCTTGCTATATAGGAGACCCAACTGCTCTGTTTTCCGTTATAGAATCTAAAAAACGGAAATTAATTAAAAAATCTATTGTCTTACCAATATACAAATAATATTACCATAATGTATCAGTATGACAACCGTAACACTTAAACGAAAATTCCGATGTCGAGAATCAAGAATCATGAACAAAACTTTCGATACAAGAAAGCTCATACATATTAAACTCAATCACATTACCATTGACGTTTTACAAAACACGATACAGGAATGCAATCAAAGTGGGCACTAATTGTTGAATCGGGGGCAAAAAGTAATGAGACCAATGTGGATTTGTTGGAAGAATATTGATCGTGGAATTAGGAGTAACGTCAATTTCAATCGAATTACTATTAACTTTATCGCAAGAAAAACTGAATTTTAAATTACAGTAATTGAAATTCAGTTCAATGAAAAGGTTTAAAATTAAACTGTTTTATAAAAGTGTATGCTGACTCACGAATTTTACCGGCTCGCTCAAAATGATACCACAGGCACACAAAATGCTCAATATGAAATGGTACTTGTACTGTATTTCACTGTGTGAGTGAGTGATTCCACATGAAGTTATGTTGCTTAAGATCGGTTCTGTTATCTGTAGATCCAGAGAAAACTCCCTACAACTCAAAAAGATTTACCTCTTCATAAAATTAGTATCTGTGGACACATATTATTATATATTTATTTTTTATATTCATATTTTGTAAGCATTTTCAAGATCGACAACTTCATAGTTATTCAAAACATTAAAAAATATTATTAGAATTATGAAGCTGTGTCCGGCATTTCCTTGTTGTTATTTAAAAGCCTTTAATTAAGGCACAATGACAGTTGGTATCCCATAAAATGCAATAATAGAAATTACATAATAAAAGTCAATAACACTCTGTAAGATTTGCGTACACAGCGATGACTGGGACATAAAGAGTTTTATAATGTCGGCTTTATTTAGTTATAGCACTAGCTAACATTACATAGATTCAGATGTAGTTAAAACTTGTGATTAAACGAAATTGAAATATAACTTTTTTATTGTATAGCGGGTAACAGAGCAGATGGGTCTCATATTTACAGGACAAGAGAACACCGCCGTCCACGGACAACTGCACCACAGTTCACAGTGTTATAATAAATTCGGTTTCTGGAAGGGCATGGCCGGGCGAGAGTCTTAATTCTGTCGCACCCGTGGGAGAGCAGGCTCATCCGAAATGATACCATGGGCCCACAGAATACTCAGCGAGTATTCAGTGAGTGAGGATATCGGAATCCCTTAAGACATGCCACTTAAGCGACGTAAAAAACCGGCTACACGACCAAAGCGCGGACTGTGGCGCCGTTGATAATGGGCGGCGGTGTTCTCTTACCATACAGGAGACACACCTTCTCCGTTGTCCGCTATAGAATAAAAAAACAGTGGGCGCTTTAGTTGTGTTACCAGCTTTTGACGCCACATAAGCCGTGTAATTTCAAGAGCCCCGATATCCTCATTCAATCAACGAAACAACTCATAAAAGGTTTCAATTTCAATAACGAAATATAGAATCTTAGCGACGAAACCCCACAAATGGAGAACAATGTTCAAAGAGACGTGCAGCAAGGTGAAATATAGCAGATGCAAGCGACTAATGCCGGCTATCTCCGAGCGCCGAGGCTACTACGATACCTTTGGAGTATAATTAAGCAGGATTAGCTCACAGTACTGAGTAGCAAGTGCCTTGTTAAGATTAACCAAAGACAGAGTACATCCTTTCCTTAGTTACGTAAGGTTTTATTAATGTATAGTGGGCAACGGAGCAGATGGGCCTTTTATGGTAAGAGATCCTCACCCATGGACATGGAGATAAAAGCATTTTAATTATTAAAAAAAAAATTGCAATATTTTCTTTTAAAATATTCTAAAATTATAAAGCTCTTAAACCAAAATACGAATTAGTGTTTTAAAATTGTTTGAGAAATAAATGTTTTAAGTTTGAAAGCGAAAAACATTTATGAAAATGACGTTCAAAGACGTTGGACTTTCCTTTGATATATTAGTTAAATTCTAAAAAATGACATATTATTTACATATATACAATATATTACAGATTAATTAGTAAAAGAAATAAATAGATTTAACCAAGACTTAACAATATCTCCTATATGGTAAGAGAACACCGCCGTCCATGGACAATCGCGCTACAGTCCGCGCATTTGTTAAGTTGTCGCCTTTTTACACCGCATAAGCGGCATTTTTAAGAGCCTCCGATATCCTCACTCACTCAACGAAACACAGTAGAAGTACCGTCTCAAGTACAACTGTCGTTTCACGTTGAGTATTCTATGAGCCCGTGCTATCAGTTCGGACGAGATAGCCCAATAAATGCGTTAGCATTGTCCAACGGTTTATTTATTTTCCAAGAACACATACGATTGTCCGAAACGATGTAAAATTTACGATATAGAAGCACGCAAATCGTCTAGACATTTCATAATAGAACTATCATATCTAAACATTAAAATAAAATCTCACAACTGCATTAAGGAAAGAAAATTATACGTCATCGTTTTATTTTCCACGTCGCGACTCCCGATAAACTTTACAAAACGAAGCACCTGGTTGGCCACATCTAGGAACAGTTTCACTGTAACATTTGCCTTCATAGTTTATGTTTAGTTTTAATTTGAAGGATATTGGTGACGTATCAAATTAAGCGGAGTAAATGCCGGCAACACAACCAAAGCGCGGATCGTGGCACATCTCTTAGTATCAAGAGACACACCTACTCCGTTGTCCGGTATACAATTATTGTAAAAAATTTTGAATCTTTAAATTTGATTTTAAGTTGTAGGAATGTTAAAATATGGATGTTTACAAAGTTCTGACTTTTATATTTTTTATGGTAACTGTGTAAAACTTTCAGGAGGCTCATGTAGGATAAGCGTTCCTATGCCCATCCTTAGCCCTTTCAGAGCCGCGGGTGTGTTGCCGCCCTTGTTATAATAAGATATAATTATTAATTTCGCTATTGTAAACGGTTTTATAACAAATTAAATACAATTGATAGTTTAACAGTACTGAACTATTTTGTATAATAAGTTTTATTCAAAAACTTACACTTTAATTAGACAAGTTACTTTCTTAAAATTAAACTGTAATACTCAGCGTGAAACAGTACTTGTAATATGTTTTGCAGAGCGAGTGGGATATCGGAGGTTGTTAAAAGTGCCGCTTTAGTGGCGTTAAAAGCCGGCAACACAAGCAATGCCCGGGCTGTGGCGCGGTTGTTCATGGGCGGCTGTGTTCTCTTACCATATAGAAGACCCACCTGCTCCGTTGTCCGCTATAGAATAAAAAATAATAATCCGCAGTTTATAGAATTGTGCAAGTGGGACTTAGTTATTAAAATTGTTAACATGTCTTGATATGCTTTATAAAGCCATGAATCTCTTCGTACTGATTAACCTGTCATAGTATTGTAATTCTTAGACGTTAGCTGGGAGCGAATTAAATAAATATTTAAAAATTCTTTTACTAGGTATATACTTTTCTTTAGTCAAATTAATTAATATTTGTCATTATTTTATAACATCTTACAATACGGATGAACGTAAAGAAATAACCTGATGATTAATTGTGTTTATCTTTTTCGTATATAATCTATAATCTTTAATCTTTTTATCTGTACCTTCTAGATACCCTGACATATATCACGCAAAATTGGCGCTCAGACAGTAGAGAAGAACAACCCATTTCACCATACCTTGATATCAAAATTTTAGTCAAAGCTTATTTTGTTATATAATTTGTATGGGAAATTTTTGTTTATATTATTTTCCAAGTAATTTTACTATTTTTTCGATCCATAAGAACTTATTTGTGCCTTAAATAAATAATAGAAAAATAAATTGGTATAGCCATTCCCGATTTTTTAATATACATTTGAGTTTTCATTTTTATACAGATTAACAAATATTACGTCAAAATATTAGTCTCAAATCAGTTCTAAAGGCATATACTATTATATTATAATTCTATAGGCTTCGAGAGCTTCGAATGGTTTTAAAGGTGTACCAAGAAGCGAGAGGTATCGAGTTCGAATCCCGGCCCGGACAGTTATAAATTAATTTATAATTTATTCGGTTTCTGGAAGGGCATAAAAGTAGCCGGGAGAATGTATTTCTCTCACAGAATACTCAGCGTGAAACGGTACTTGTATTGTGGTTCTCAGAGTTAATGCGGATATTGGAGGCTGTTAAAAGTGTCGCTTAAGCGGCTTAAAAAGTCGGCAACACAACTACGCGCCGACTGTGTCGCTGTTCTCCATGGACGGCGGTGTTTACCATATAGGAGACCCACCTGCTCCGTTGTTCGCTATAGAATAAAAAAATATATACATTGTTAAAATTTTAGATATACAAGCTTGTCCTATATCCTACCAGTTACAGCTTCTCCTATTAGGTATATGTAGGCACTATTCAGCACTTTGAACACTCATTTGTATTTCAGTCACACGACTGTATTCAACCGAATGGAGAGACAAAGCATTTTAAAACCGCAGAACTAGGGATGTACTATAAAATTTGACAAAAAACAGCTATTTTTAATAGCAGATCGGATTTTAATTAAAAATCTCGTTAATCATTTTTAACGTGTATAATTCTATAAATGACGCTCATGTTTAGAACAGTTTCTAGCTAAAAAATTAAGTTTATAGATTTGTTAAATATGTAAAAACCAAGTTACTAAACCAATCATTCATTTGTATTTTAAACAAAACGTCCTGAAATCGATTCCGGGAGACAAAATGATTACCTATTTGGTTGCTTTTTTCTTACATCGGGGAACACCCGCCAGGAAAATTGCAATATGATAAAAAATCACCATTGTCGATGCTCGCACGCGCAGCAATCTGTAGTTTTGTTATGTTAAAGACACCGCTTAAGCTGTATAAGTGTACTTAAACCTACAAGTGAGTTAACTTACTGGACTTTCAGTAATCTCACTCACTTAGTATTTGGTGCTGGTATTTTGTTAGTCCATTGTATCAATCCGGTAGAGCCGGAAATATGTTCATATAAATAGATGCATGGTTTGTGATTTGCTTATAAAATCTGGCTACAAATCGCTATTCCAAAAATAGCAGTGATTTCTTAGTAGTATGTATATAACAATGTAACCGCAAATCTCTATTGGGTCCAACTCAGATTACCATAACTACCTTATTTAAGAACGGGCTCTCTTCAAATATTTTTATTCAGTCGCTTTGTTGCTTTTAAAAGACATGATCCATGCCTAACCAAAGGATACTAAAACGAATAAACAATGAATTTTTATATCTTCAACAGGTGAAATAAATGGAAAAAGAAATCAATGTTATCCTTTTTATATATAAGAATAATTAATTAAATTTACACAAATAATACCAGCGTGAAGCAGTATTTCGTTTAGTTTCGTTGAGTATATCACAGGCCCTTGCCGCTTAAACGACGTGAAAAACCCGGCAACACAACCAAAGCGCGGAATGTGGCGTAGTTGTCATGGACGGTGATGTTATCTTACTATATAGGACACTCGCCTGCTCCATTGTCCGCTATACATAAAAAAGCATATTAGGGTGTAAAAAAAACCCTAAAAGTTCAAAAACACAGTCCGCGCATGGTTGTGTTGCCGGCTTTTTATGTCGCTTTAGCGGCATTTTTTAAGGGCTTTATATATCCTCACTCTGCGAAACACAGTAGGTATAAGTACTCATGCTGAGTATTCTGTGAGCCCGTGGTATTACTTCGGACGAGCCGGCCCAATTACTGCGTCAGCATATGCTTCAGCATGACTTTTATGTTATATTATATTTAGATGTATTTCCAACTAACAGTTATACTTTTTAACTGTTATACGTATGAATTATGATAACGGAAGGTTAATCAAATGAATTAATGAGAAATTGTTTTTCAAAAACCATAAAAAAATCCATTTTACTTTTCA
>DWCF01002623.1:0-23079 GCA_018230265.1 Delias oraia | reverse complement strand
TGATGGTCTGAAAAATAATTATTTAGTATGTGGAACAGACCTATAATTAAGTCTATTACATTATTAAATCAATCTACCTAAATTAAATCACTTTGAATTCCAAAAAATCTTGGCGTTTGAAATTACATTAAATAATAAGTAACGGTTCTGCCTTTTGATCGAATTTAGCTCTATTGTGTTTAATTAAAAGAGCTGACTCTATCAAAAAATATATTTGTTTTGATTCTCTAACGATTCTCGTTATAACGATAAGTTCTGTATAACGATAGACACTGACACCCATGTTTGATCTGCCATAAGAACAATGTATTTATTCTATCAATGTATAACGATTTCGCTGACTTTTTATAACGATGGTTTTTAAAACAAGTGGTTGATCAAATTGGTTGGCTACAGATAATGATTTAAGCTTAGAAATAAAACATAAAAATAGACTTCTGTCTATACAACGGTCTTTCTCTATAACGATGAAAATGATTTTGAGAGCCTCGTAGCCTAGAGAGAGAACTTTAAGAGTTCTACCATGAAGCGAGAAGTATCGGATTCGAGTCCCGGTCGGGACAGTGACCGGACGGGTGTTCTACTACTGTCACATCTGTGAGTGAGCTGAAGCATATATGGATGCCCTAATTGGGCCGCCTCGTCCGAAATGATACCACGGGCTCACAGAATACTCAGCGTGAAATATGTAGTTATTATACCAATAGGTATTTGAAACGGTACCTCTACTGTGTTTCGCTGAGTAAGTGAGGATATTGGTGGCCCTTAAAAAAGCCACTTAAGTGGCGTAAAAAGCCGGCAACACAACTAATGCGCGGACTGTAACGCGGTTTTCCATGAGCGGCGGTATTCTCTTACCTTATAAGAGACTCACTTGTTCTGTTGTCCGCTACAGTATAAAAAACGGCTAGTCCCTTGGATATAAATATAAAGAGAGTCGATTGTATTCATGTCAAATTCAAAATGCACCTGACACATTTTAGAAAATTGCAAAATACTTACTTGATTGAGACCAGACAGAGTTCAAATCAACGGAGGCCTCTCCAAGAATCTTCGGGGTGGCATAGCATCGTGGCTCCATGATAGCTATCCATATATTTGCTCTTAGTAAATCTTCAATATTAGTATTTGTATCAAATGTAAAAACCTAGAGGAAATTAATTTGTAATAAATAGGTTAGTTTAAGTTGCGTAATTCCTACTGAATTGTATGTAAATTTAAATGACATTATACTTCTATTTTTTGTAATAAATGATAATATATAAATTAAATAATTACTTCATTATAATACGGCTCTAGCATATTTCTTTTTAAACTGGTTCTATATTTCTTTTTGCCAAATATCACTACAGCAAAGGAATTGGCGCAATGCGGGTTGAACCATGTAAGTTTTCTGCCCTCTATAATATTAACTGTGATCTATAAAATAAGCTTTAAGTTATCATATTGATAGGTAGATTTTGATAGATACATAGCCATGGCTGGGTTGCGAAGTTATTACTACACAAGCTTGATCAAAGTACATATTACTTAAACTGGTAAGACGACCGGTGCTCAGATATCCATTGTATTTCCAGCAAAAAGATAAACGCGTGCTCCAACCAATAAGGCATGATAATAAATAATTTATAAGAATTGTCTGTACATAACCTGAAAATACTGTGGCATCGCTTCCGTATTTTGCTCGTTTTCGATCCTGTACCTTGGCGGTTTGACCGCTTTTTGCCTTTCAAGCTGCTTTGATGACTTCGAAAGCATTTTATTTTAAAATAAACATATCCAAACTGCACAGTTGATAATAAGAGACTCTTTTGTATTCTAATCAAGTCGTTGGTGAATGACAATAGAAGTTTGACAGCTTATTTTTGTTGATATTTTTAGGTTAAGGAGTTTTTACTCGACAGTAATAGATAGCCATTCTTAGAATTTGGGCTAGTAATAGAATATATAGCAGTAATAATTATAATAAAATTAGTGATGGAATTATTAAATAAGTTTGATTGAAATATATGTAATTTACTTTTGGGTCCTAGTATTATTATTTATAGTCTGCTCTGCTCTGTTCTTCTTTTATTTTATTTATTTGTTATTTGAACTTTTACTTATTTATACGTTTTGTTTATTAATACTTTTACTGTATTCATCTCTACCGTGTATTTAAGTTTATTTTAAACAGATTTATATAAATAGACAAGAGATATAATTATAGTATTTCGGAACATATACCATGTATGTACTTATTTTATTATAACTTCCAAATCCACGTGTCATCAAAAAACTCTAAAATAAACAAACACATTTCTCATATCGTCTTAAAATACGATTTATCACCTATTCATCTAAATTTCTATAGCAATTTTGCGAAATTCTAATGACCACCGAATGCCTTAAAGCGCGAGAGCGATTGATACAAATCGTTCCCTGTTCATTAAAATACCTTTTAAAAAATCTCTATAACTTAAGCTGCCGATGCCACGTATTTTACGATTAATCCAATACAAACAATCAAAATTAAGAGAATCGTTCTATATCATCTTGTTAAAATATTTTAGTTAGATTTATAACGGTACGTCAATGTTTTAATGAACACCATGGCTACTGTAAAAAGCTTACCGACATATTATTTCTAATGGATTCGTTACAAGTGACCAAACCTATAACAGCATATCAAGAAGTTGAATTTTACACAAAGCTTTCTTGATATGGTTGTCAATATGCAATTATTTTATTTATTTATTGCAATGTTTCCAATAATATAAACACATATTTAGTAAAATATGAACTATATATTTTAATTCATTTATCGGAACGTCGCTAAGATATCGGTCGGTAAGTTAAACTTTCAGAATTATATTTAAAATTTTATTTATAAAGAAATCATGTGACGAGGTAAGTATACTTAGTAAAACAGAAATGTTAGCCTACTTAGATCTAACATTAAAAAGATTAGTTTATTTAAATTAATTCCTTTATTTTCTCCTATAAAATGTTTCCTTGATAATTATTCTAC
This sequence comes from Delias oraia, assembly GCA_018230265.1. NCBI lineage: Eukaryota > Metazoa > Arthropoda > Insecta > Lepidoptera > Pieridae > Delias > Delias oraia. The sequence goes on along the minus strand of DWCF01002623.1, from coordinate 20,069 downwards.
AACAATTAAATATGTAGTAATAATTTGTAATTAAATACGATTATATATTTAATTTAAGTTAAATATGAAATGAGTAGGTAATATTTTTCATTTGACAAAATTAGTTGACTTTATGAATAGAAAAAGGTAGGGTTTATTTTAACATGCATATAATATATTGATAGAAAAAACACAATTTTATGAGTAGTATTCATATATTAGGTTCTTCTCAGTATATAAATCAGTTTTCGCTATACAATACCATTTAATACCTATGCCTACGCTAGCTAAGGAAGTGCTAAGGAAGTTATCCTTAACAGAAATAAATAAGAATGTTAATATTAAATCCTTATTATTAACTGCATGGGATGCGCTAATACTAATAATTGTCTACAATAATTTACACAGAATAGTTCCAAAGGATTATGGTAACATACATAAGTAGACATATTTCTGCGCATATTTCACTGACCTTCATCACTTGAAATGTACAATTTTCAAATTCAACATTTTTTATTTACTTATAATAAGATTTCAAAATCACTGAATTATGTTTGTGATTTATTTACGATAATTGCTGACAACATTTTTTATTTATTTCTTAGTTTATGCCGTTTCCAAAGTGCTAAGCAGAGGAAACGAAAATAATGCTGCAGCAGGCATTTTTTCAATGACGCATGATCAATCTTTATCTATTAAAAATACAAGATGGGTGTGTATTTGAGATAATTAAGAAATTAAAATTTTACAAAAATGGTTTAACATAACCCATGATGATTTTTACATAAATCGGATTACCGTAACATGTGGAATGAAATACATAATTTAATAGTAATTTTTTACAATTTTTGATTATATCTTGCGAGAATTAGTATCTAATAAATATCCAATGCTTATGTTTATATTTAGGTAATTTTTACTATTCGCTAAGGGTTGACTAGTGTAATTGTATTTACAGAAAAAAGTTATATTAAATTCGATAGTTAAGTTCTTTTATGCGTATATAACATAACTAGACTAATATATTTCGAACATTAAAATAGTCTTATCTATGAATTAATAAATAATAAAGGATTCTAGTAAAAAATAAACGTCGTATTTTAAGATTTTTGATAGTCCTTGAAAGTGTTAACCAATAAATGGGACTGTAATATAGATTATTGTTTAAAAGTTGTTTTACAAAGGAGCAGGTGGCTCTACTTTATGGTTAGAGAACACAACCGCTAATAGACAACCGCACCGCATTCCGCGCTTTGGTTGTGTTGATGGCTTTATACGCCTCTTAAGCGGCATAATTTATTTTATAGTAAAATTGTGTTACATAATCTACTTAAATTAATTACCGTTTCATAGGTTCGTGACGTAATTAAAAAAGCGACACTATCTCCAATAATTTATACTTATTGTGTATAGAGATAATTTCCCAAACTAAAGATCACTAAGCGGTACTGAATATTTTTAATTGAATTAACATATGTCTTTCCATAATGAAATATGGAAGAGGCAGTAGAACTTCTACTTTCAAATTTTGAAGATAATCATTCAATATTTCAAGTCATTCTAATCTTGCTTGCATTTTCTATCCGTTAAACAAAGCAAAAACCAAGTAAGTCCAATTAAAATCTGTGTCTAAAGCAATTAAATGTTTAATTTTCTGTATTTTTTTCTAAATCTATACATTCATCGTTACCTACTCCTTTACTTGATATATTAATTATACTTAAGAAATATCTGTCTAAAAGCTATATATAAAACTTGAGATATCTATTCACAAAATATATATGCCCTGTTTATAAAGAATTAAAACCTTAAATCGTCTTCTAGTCTATGGAAGATTTTAAAAACATTTTTTCAAACGTAACATAATTATAAATTAAAATTTGAATGTAAGTTGTAAAATTTTAACAAATTAATCAACCTAAATATTTTAATTAAATTAATTATTTTTATAACAATGTTAAAATAAGAAAATTATATTTTCATGAGTTTTAAAATATATGGTATATTAACCATATATAAATCAATAATTTGCAAATTTTAATAGACTAAATGTTATTAAATTAAATACCATCATATATAATAATATAGTAAATACTATTTCTATATTAAAGATTAAATATGATAAATATAATGCACTGATAAATAATATAATTGGTTCAATTGAAAATAACAAATCCTAAAAATATCAGTTGCTTACAAGTCCGCATAATAAGAATTCAATGACGGATATGAAATAAAGTTTTTCTTAAAATTGGGCTTCCTGTACTGTTTTAAATTAGTTAGGGAAGTAATACACGGCATTGTTCTCTATGGTCAGTACATTTCAGTAAAGGCCATTGGATGTGGTGTATGTACTCTTAGGTCTTCCATAGTCTGTAGAGGTTCAGATATCATCATAGGAATATTGGGTGGTGGAACAGAAATGAGGCCGTTATTGTGACTACCATTAGCGTTCGATGCGATCTGGCCATGGCTTGTTTCTTGCCTCATCATATTCCTACGCCATTTCGCACGAGCGTTTTGAAACCATACCTTAAACAAATCAGTGAGAAGTTATAAAAGGCACTATTTTACAGGTTTGTATGAATCATATTGTATATATACATATATATATATATAGCGTTACCTGTAGCACGCGCTTAGAAAGTCCAGTTTTCTGCGCCAATTGCTTGAGATCTTTCGCATCAGGATTCTGGTTAATGGCAAAATAGGACTTCATGGTACGCAACTGGTGATGTTTGAAACTCGTGCGCATGCGTTTTGTACGTTGCGTATGACTTGTTGCACTGCCCGGCGATGCCACTGAGGAGTCATATGCGAGAGATTCCATAGAAGACGACAAGTCACGACGATGTAGTAAATCTGCAATGATTTAAACATTAGACTTAGGCCGGCAAAGCTTCCGTGGCTTTGCAAGGGCGAGAATTTCTTCTTAAAAAACTTAACAATTAGTGCGTCTGCATATGCTTCAGCATGGCACTTTCACGGGTGAAAATTGGAAAGCTTAATATTCTGTGATACTAAAGATAAAATAATTTTATTTTACCAAAGTATCAAAATATATTGGTAATAAAATACTTTACAATACAATAATATTACATATATTATTCGGTATATGTATATATACCGAATAATACAATAAAATACCAAAATACAATAAAAATATATTGGTATTTTATTTTTTTAAAACACTCGAATTGTGATTATATCAAAGACTTTGGTAATTGTTTAAAATAAGGGCCTGTCCACATCGATGCATACATGGTAGGCTGCGTGTCAGGCCACCCGCTATCAAAAATTCAATTTCATTGGGGAGAAAATTTAATTAATGGTCTTTTTGCTTGGATAATTTTTTTGATATCTTCAAATATCAGGAATATGTCCAATTATCATCGTATTTATCATTTTACACCGTTTGTTTTGACAGTCGCACAAGTATTGGCTATTAATTTTTAAAAGTAGTTTCTTTGTTTATTTCTTTTTAAGAAAAACCGTTAGCTTTTTAAATATCTTTTTAAATTTTTCAAATAACAGTTAAGTACAAAGGCAGTAATAGAAACCGATAGTATTTTTTGTCAGGTTATGGTCTGTTAAGCCAAGTGATCTAAAATAACTATAAAAAATTTGGTGCAATTTGCTCCCACAATACCACCACAACCGGATCATCGATTGCTGCCAATCTATAAATTTCCTGTCACCAACATGATAAAAACTGTAGGATGTGGCCGCGACGGAGACACGCTAGATTTGGCAAACGTAATTTAGATCGATATCTTGCTCTCTCTATCCTACTAATATTATAATCACCGGTGGAGAACCATGCTGAAGCATATGTTGACGCACTAATTTCGCCGAAGTGATACCACGGGCTCACAAAATACTCAGCAAGAAACGATACTTGTACTGTGTTTCGCAGAGTGAGTAAGGATATCGGAGGCCCTTTAAAAATGCCGCTTTAGTGGAGTAAAAAGCCGGCAACACAACTAATGCGCGGTCTATGGCGCTGTAGTTCATGGGCGGCGGTGTTCTCTTTCCAAATGGGAGACCCACCTGCTCCGTTGTCCGCCATAGAATACAAAAAAATACTAATATTATACGTTTATAAAGTTTTAAGTAGGTATGGTTGGATGTATGTTTGTTACTCTTTCACGAAAAAACTACTGAATTGATTGTAATTAAATTATATGTAGTTTATACATCAGAATAACACTTGAGCTATGATGAATAATGATATAGTGTTAATTGGCTGAAATTTAAATTAAAAAATATCTCTTAAGTTGGACCCAGTAGCGTACCGGGTAGAACGACATCTGCTGGGTCCACTAATAAATACTTTAATAAAATAGTAAAATTATCTAGTACCTAGTCCAATACGATCAGTTATTGTCTCTAATTTTAAAACTTAAACTAAAATTGAAGCTATATTCTTAAGGCTTCACAACGAAACACGCTCATCCAGAGTGCTTATTTGGTACCCACGCCATAAAATTGACGAATTGGATTCGAATTTCAAACAACCTTACGTTGGTGTTTTATTTTATGAGCCGAATTAACATGTTACTGACTTTACGTAAAAGTCGTATTTTGTACATACAAAAAACAGTAATAAAGCATCGCGGTCATAAAGACTTCGATATTAATGATCAGTTATAAAAAAGTATAGAAGCTTTAAATGCAGAGGCATTTTATTACGACAGGCGCCGTGATACCTAAATCGAAAGGTTTCTGGTAAATTATCATGAAATATCTGAATAGTTTCCATGTGATATGCGTGTCGTTATACGACCCAAAGTTAAGGATTATAATATTTAACTATGTTAATATTTATAATTTATAAATACATATTTTATAAAAATATTGTACGCACGATTAATTTCCAAAAGTTAAAACTACAAATGTTCAAGTGTATGATTATCTTGAACATATAAAATATAATCAATGTTCATAATCAATGTGAATATTAAAGTTATTCATATTAAATTCATTAAATTATGCCAGGGATAATATCACCTGATATCGGCGTGACATAAATTGAATTAGCGTAATAAAAAAAGCAATAACATAAACTAAAATTTTAAATTATAGGCTAAACAGACCTCCCACTTATGAAGTTAATTAAGTAGGCCGTCGAATGAGGAGCAGATGCAACTTGTATCAGCCATAACCGACATTATTAAAGTTAAGCCGAAATTTATTTTTACTTATATCACTTATTATTACTACTAGAGCAAACGTTGCGTGGAGCTGGGAATGCCATTCTTGTGTTTATCATCTATTCGATCGGCCCAATTTAACGTTTGTAAGAAATACTTTAACGTTTGCGTCCCTACTGCAGTTTCAACTTTACAAGCTTAGAGAAAGTATTTTTTTTGTATAGCAGGCAACCGATAAGACGGGCTCCATCTATGGTAAGAGATCACCACGGCTAATAGACAATCGCGCTACAGTATACGTTTTGTGAACTTTTGTGTTGACGGCTTTTTACAACGCTTTTCAAAAGCCTTCGATATCATCATTCACTCAGCGAAACACAGTATAAATATTGTTTCACGCTGATACTGTATGAGCCTTTGCTAGCAGATATGGCAATTACTGGGTTAGCGTATGCTTCCATCCGTATGCTTTTCCATGGGTATGACAGTGTAAAGACACTCCTCCAGACGCTATCAAGCCATCCAGAGACCGAATAAAATAAAATGTTTTTTATTTAGACTGGAGATCGAACCCAATACGTCTCGCTTCGTGGGAGGCTCATAAGACCACTTGGGCACGAGGCTCTTAAAACAAATAACAATAAATGGTTAAGAAAATACATTGTGCTGTTATAAAAACTGTATAAAAGTTTATAATTTCACGATATATATTATTTAATTATTTAAATACGATTATAATATAAACAATGGATTATAAAATCGCGAAGATAAATAACCTAACCAAATTTATATTTAAATAAAAATTTTATTTATATTAGATAGATTTTTATTTTATTTTTGAAGATTTTTTGTCCATAAAATAATATTTCAGCTACAAATAGTTTGTCTAACCATGTCTTTACTTAATTTAGAAATATAAAATACTCATAGGCCCATAGAATACTCACTTACGAGAAACGGTAAATATACCTACTGTTTTATTAAGTGAATGTGGATGAGCCATGTTGGAGCACTCGGACGCGCTAATTGGGCAAGCTCGCCCGAAGTTAGGTATACCACGGGCCCATAGAATACTCACTTAAAATGCTGGCGTAACCAAAGCGGGAGCTGTAGCGCGGTTGTCCATGGGCAGGGGTGTTCTCATACCAGATGGGAAACCCACTTGCTCCATTTTCGCTATACCATAAAAAAACTTATAATGTATAAAAACTGCATGCGACTAGATGGGAAAAGCTATATGAGCAAATTTTTAAGATTGCATGATAACCGATAGGGCACGGAACATTTCAAGAGCTTTCAGTGCTTTATGACCGTCACGCGCCCACTTGTCGCTGTTTTGTCAACACGTCGTAACATTGTGTTACAAAGGTACAAAATATCCCTTCTATATAGAAGAAAACATTTTTTTCGTCTCCTATATTGTAAGAGAACACCGCCGTCCATGAACAACTGCGCTGCAGTCCGCGCATTGGTTGTGTTACCGGCTTTCTCCACCGCTTAAGCGGCACCGCTTATGGGCGTCCGATATTATCACTCACTCTGCGAAATACAGTATAAGTTTACCAGTTAACATTTCACGCTGAGTATTCTATGAGTCACTTTGGACGAGCCGGCCCAATTAGTGCGTCCGCATATGCTTCAGCATGGCTCTCCCACGGATGCGACAGTATTAAAACACTCGCCCGGCCACTGTCAAGGCTTTCCAGAGACCGAATTAATTATAAATTAAATTATAATTGTCTGGACCGGGATTCCCGATACTTTTCGATCCATAGTTATCATTAAGCTACGAGGCTCTTAAAACATTCTAAATTGATAAAAAAAATACCTACATAGTTTACACATCTCAATAAAATTAAAATTGTTTTTGTTTTATGAAGATTCTAAACCTACTTACTAATTTGATGTCACTGATTTCAAACCTATCCTAAATTTTTGCTGCTCTAGTTTTTGAAATATAAAATTTTAGGTAAAAAAATATCTAATAAAATTTTAGAATTAATTATGATGATTTGAATGATTCCAAATTTGTAAACATCAGCTTCTCAATCAAATGGTTCAACATCTATAATAACGCATGAACGTGGCTAAATTATGCAAAATCAAGTAAGACACTTCATAAACCAAAACTAATGTTTTCCAGTGTTATCAACTCTACAAGTGTAATGAAGACGTAAAGTGTGTGTTGGTGGCGTTGTAGGTGGTAATCTATGGATCTAAAAAACCGACCTTGTAAATTCTTTTAATTGCTAAAAGATTGCCAATGAATACGTTGCTTGAAAGGTACCTAGATATATTAACTTGAAAAATCAAAAGGCTTTTACGTGGTAGTCGGATTAGCAAACTAAGTTGAAGAAAAACGGTCAAGCGATATTGATTCTTACGAACATCATTGAGTTTTAAAGAAAATTTGTAGAGCGTGAAAATGTCTATAAAAACCAACATATATTTTCATAACTTTCATTATATATCAAAACAATGTTTGCTGATTCAGCAAATAAGTTATATTATTCAAGTAAAGTTTGTAAAGTTTTATTTTAAATCACTTTTTTCAGCCTTGCGGATGCACTAAATTGGCCGGCTCGTCCGAAGTGATACCACGGGTTCACAGAATAGTCAGCGTGAAACGGTACTTGTACTGTTTCGCAGAGTAAGTGAGGATATCAGAGGCCCTTAAAAATAACGCTTTAGCGGCGGAAAAAGCCGGGAACACATCCAATGCGCGATCTGTGGTACGGCTGTCCATGTGCGGTGGTGTTCTCTAACCATATAGGAGACCCACCTGCTCCGTTGTCCGCTATACTATAATTTTTTTAAATATATCGTTATAATTATCAATTAAACGCATATCTATCTTGATAAGAAGCGCGTTAAAAAGGTACGAAGTCTTTCCATAATTAATGAATGTACTATGTTAAACTATTCTTGAATAATACTTAAGAAATTTTATTTATCAAATGCGTTTTTATATATATTATACAAACATAAACACGTTAAATTGTATGTAAACCTAGTTAGTAATTAAACTAGAAAAATATAGGAATTTATTGAAATGAAGCGCCTAAAAACTTTTGCAGATTTAAATGAAATTAAGAAATTTTAATTTTAAAACATTGATTGCATTGGCGCTGCGCTAAGAGTGAAATGATACTGCTGGTAGGTATGTAACGAATGCGGTAATTGCTTGAGATAAACAATATGATTACGTCTACAGTCTAGACGGCAATGTGACAGAGCGCAAAGTGGAAGCTATAGCGGTGTATCGTCCCGTAGCCCATTCAGACTCGCAATGATTAATCGGGGTCGAGAAGTCACACAACCTGAATTCGCCTCCACGAAAGCCTAGCATTTTGACGCTACAAAGAATAATCCAGACGACCCCAGGGACAGACCCAACCTTTTCAAGCATATTTTTCTCATTCTATCCACAGAGGAAAAGGCGCGTTGGAAAGAGAGAAGAGTAGTTTTGATAGCGTGTCGTCTATTCATTAGTCGTGATTACGGTCGGGCTGGGATGAATTGACATCTGGGATGCCGACGAAGGGGAACCGTCGTGTTTTCCCTTCCGAGTCTCTGATAAATTTTAAACGACTGTCAAAAACTGAAATTTCTTCCCATCCTTTATATTTTTATATGTATTGTATATTCCTTTTTTCCTTTTATTTCGCCGTTTAAGAAAACGTTTCTAAGACACAAAGACTTTTTAAATACGAAATAAGCGAAGCTAATAGGCTTTCTGTAAGCTTCTTTCGTTGAGCGAAAATAATTACAATGTACTCTTATTTAATTACTTTTAAAGGTGAAATTCGCAGCAGAGACACAATTCGCAATGCTCACGAATACTTAATGATGGCGATATCTTACCTATCGCTGCACTGGTGATGCGCATATTTGGTACTTGTAAGTCTTCCGGTGATCCTTGGGTACTTTTTCGCTTTCGCGGACGACCTTTTTGGTTCGGCCCACCCGAGTAGTATTGGGATGGAGAATCACCTCCACTGTGTATATCCTGACACCTGTACAACAGACACATCCATTATTTGGCGTTAATACATTAATTACAATTGTTGTGTTTCGTTAAAAGTAATTCAATAACTGTAACGCCTACAAATTATAGTTTAATTTATAATTTATTTGGTGTACGGAAGAACAAATTAGACCGGCTCGTCCGAAGTCCGAACCACGGGCGGTACAATACTCAGCAGTACGGAAACAGTACTTGTACCTACTGTATTTCGCTGAGTGAGTGGCGATATTGGGTTCTCTTGAAATTATGCCGCTTAATCGGCGTAAAAAACTGGCAAGACAACCCTAGCGGTCAGTGGCGCGGTTGTCCATAGGCGGCGGTGTTCTCTTACCTTATAGGAAACCCACCTGTTCCATTGTCCGCTGAAAAAGTGGTTAATCTATTTAAAGTTTTTTTTATAGTGTATAATGGTTAACACTTACCTATACATGTTGATATCTTCTTCACAATACTCATCTAAACATGCACTGTCATAATGTGGTCTACAATAGACCAGGCCATCGCGAATACCAAACACGTCGCCTTTTGACAGTTGGCTACCACAGGCCGCGCAAGTAAAACAAGTGAGGTGATAAACCATATCTCTCGCACGCATTACTAGCTCGTTCGCTGTTATGCCATTTCCACATCGCGCACATCGCTTGACACAGAATAGTCTGAAACAAAATAAATCTGTTGCGATAAAAATCGGATTTGATTATGTTAAACTACAACTGAAAAATCAACCAACATTAAAAACTGAAGCTGACTCATTGATGTCATTAAAAAAACTACAATCATAAATATATAATAATATCAAATAATAATAGAAGCCTTTATTTGCTGATTAATTTACAGTTTTACAGTTTAGTACAAAAATCTTATTAATATAAAACTTACACTATATTAAATCAATCTTATAAAATTTAGCAACCATCGTAGTGATCATAAAAAAATCAATATATTTCTTTATTTTATAGCGAACAACATAGCAGGAGGGTCTCCTATGTAGTAAGAGAACACCGCCGCCCTTGGTTTCAAGCACCGTTTCAAGTACAACAACCATTTCACGCTGAATACTGTGAGCCCGTGATATCATTTCGAACGAGCCGGCCCAATTAGTGCGTTAGCATATGCTTGAACATGGCTCTCCCACGGGTGCGACACTATTTAGTACACTCGCCTGGCCACTACCAAGCCCTTCCAGAGACCGAATAAATTATAAATGAAATTATCATTTATAATAGTCCGGGCCGGGACTCGAACCCGATACCTCTCACTTTATGGTAACATTATTAAACCACTTAGCTACGAGGCTCTCAAAATAATAGTACTTACCTACAATAATAGCCAGGCGACTGTCATATGTTCATACCACTGTCACACCCGTGGGAGAACCATGCTGAAATATATTTTAATGCGCTAATTGAGCTAGCTCATTCGCATTGATATCACGGGCTTACAGAATACCAGCGTGATTACTGTGCTTTACTGAGTGAGAATTTCGAAGGACCTTAAAAGTTTGCGACATAAGCCGGCAACACAGTTATCCTGCACCGTTCTTGGACTATACCATAAAAAATTCACTATTTATGACAAAAAATTTAGCATAATATACGCTTACAATAATTTATTTCTTGTGACCAAACATACCTGAAAAAATATTTTTCTTTGCCTAGTTTTTGTGTGCAATGATTAATGATTACGTTCGAGTTAGTACGCATCATTGAAAACATGTGGAATCACTAACATTGTAAAGCAAGGGGCTTGACGTGATATAATTTGGTAAACAATCAGTAGCCCTCGAATAGCACTACATATGGTGTTATAATTTCACCATATCGTGCCCTTTTTGCTCTTGTTTCATTTACTTATTTAGATAAATTCAAAGAATTATTAGGTAGATACATAAAATATTACTATATTAAGTAATAAATACCAATTACTATATAAAAATGTAAATATTTTAAAAATAATTCTAGCCACAGCAAAAATGAACCGACAATACAATAAAGCAGCTAAATGGCTCAACAATGTCTTTTATGAGCATAATGTTTACGCCACCAGCTATCAGTTACCACCTCATATTACTCATATAAATTCATAGAATTACCAGATAGAACGCAGGTTTTCCATTCAATTACTATAAATAGACACCGATAACTTCTATTTCGGTGTATAGATGCGTATAGAACAGATGTATAATGTATTAAATTCGACAGGTGTGTGAAACTCACAAGTGCGATTGGTGAGTTTGAGTGACAGTACAAACACGCTACAACCGCGTTCGACTCTGTAATTACAGCGTTTGACACGTGACAACTGTCACTATATATAGTTCAAGTTATGTTAATCATTTGTTATCATAAACTATCATCATTAGGCTTTTTTCTGTGCCTTGGAGGTGTCAGGAGTTAATGTATGGTAAAGTAATTTTTAAACATTTATGCGTGCTTAAAATAGTATATACACTGTTCATATCTCTACTCTAAAGGAAAAGGGGGAATAGGCAGACAGGAAATAGGGAGGAGGCTCACTTGGGGTTATTCCATTACTCCAATTGGTCCACGGATATGTTTCCGGTCTATTCAAAAGAAGAGCGCCCTTCATTGATGATAGCAATTCATCAGATGATTCCGCAGTGTTAAGCCCAGAAATTGTATTGAACTAAACTTTCTGAACATTCAAAAATTAGTTGCAAACTTATTAATGAAAAACACTACTATTATTCAATTTAAAAATCAAACTCATATATCAACGAAATTTTAGTATCCTCTATTATATATCCTCTTGCAAACTACACTATTTACCTTGTTTTAAATCGGCACTGACATAAGAGAACACCGTCGCCCGTGGACAACCGCGCCACAGTCCGCGCATTGATTGTGTTGCCGGCTTTTTAAACCAGTTAAGCGGCATTTAAAGAACCTCCGATATCCTTACTCACATAGAGAAACACAGTACAAATAAATCTCTTTAAAGTAAGCTTATAATACCATTTAGCTTCGAGTCTCTCAGTATATCTTCTACATTAGTCCACGAACTGTTGGCTATCCTTCATACGACGTGGCATAAACTCCAATCGTGAATTTAGAACTTCTTCCTTTTTCGAAAAATTTAAAACGATCTGGGAACTTCCATTTGTTATCACGTATATTTTGCTTTTCAGTCCTTTTACGTCACATGTGAAGTGAGAGTTTTCTTTTACCTTATACACGTATCTACTTATTTCGAACACAATTTCGTTGTTCTTACGTCAAATCATAAAATATAGAATTTCGTAATCATAAAACTAATCTTTAATCAAGAACTAATTAATATATTTCTTAGTCCATCGAACTCGTCGTGCTAAAATTCGTTCCTTTTGTTGACGGTTAAAAGTTGTAGCAACTACCTCTGTGTACGAGACAACCATTCGACGCATGGTGTTAGCAGTCAATAGTCACCAATGACTCATCTGCCGTTGACACAATAATACAACGTACCCCACTCTTATAACAGTAATACCTTTCCAGAGTGTCGAAGCTAAGCGATTTAATAAGTCTACCATGAAGCGAGAGGTCGAACCCCGGACAATTATAAATTATAATTTATTCGGTCTCTGAAAGGGCGTGATAGTAGCCGAGTAGGTGTCTTAATACTGTCACAGCCGTGGGAGAGCCATGCTGAAGCATATGCAGACGCACTAATTGGACTGGCTCTGACTGGCTCACAGATTACTCAGCGTAAAACGGTATTTGTATTATATTTCGCAGAGTGAGTGAGCATTTCGGAAGCCTATAAAAGTGCCATTTAAGTTTCCGCGCATTGGATGTGTTGCGTAAAAAGCCGGCAACACACAATGCGCGTACTGTAGCATCGTTTTTCATGGGCGGCGGTGTTCTATTATGTTATAGGAGAACCACCTGCTCCGTTTTTCGCTATAAAATAAAAAAAACGTAATCGATCCATAGTAATCCCTGCTCCATTGCACTGAGAATATATTAAAAACATTTTTAACGTTAACCTATCTTTAAACTACAATTCTTCTAACACTATTACATCATAATAGCAAATTCAGTACAATCTATTATGATATAATAGTCTCTCTTATATGCAACGTACTATCAACAGTAGAGTAAGTGCTTCTGCAAATATTTCAGTATTCAGGGGTAAGTTTAAAGTATATACGACACTTTTTACCATGAAGATTTATAAAAGTTTCCTTCGTTAAATAAATATTAACAATAGATACACAACATTATTAATTAAATTTTATATACAATTTACGCAATCATTGAGATATAAATATCTATTTAAACTCATAAAAATTTCTTCGCTAGCGTTATAATTAATTAATAAATATCGTCCAAACCCATCGCTACGCACTTTGGACTTTCGCATCAGCGGAATAATTGGAAGCCTCATTAATTAAGATTTCGTTTGACATTCCATATCGCAAAAACATTTTTTGACCAATTCATTATCAAAATAAACAAATGAATGCAATGATTTTGTTAATTGCTACAATATGCTCAATCGTTTTCTGCGGCTTTGTCGAATATTTTTTGAGGATAGGTAAGTTTATTTTGTACTTATTTTTGTCACTATATTTAGTGTTTTGATATGGATCAGATTAATATCTGTATAAAGTTGATAATTGTAACATAAAAATAATCCTCTCCATCTGAATACCTATAATGCATATTTAATTGACCTGCGTGGAAAGTATTGTTTGTGTAACAGCTTTTGAAAGACAAACGTTGCTTCTTCTTCACTACTTCAGCTTCATATGATATTACTATTGTAGTATGTTTGTTTTTTAAGAATTACCTATAATAATCTTCCTTGCAGTAGATATTTCCGTCCCTTGAGAAGCAGGTCAGCTCGGAGTCCAAAGGCAAACGGCATTCGCAGCAACGTAGGCAAGAACCATGCCATTGTCGGTCAACAGCAAGTAAGTAAAACCTAAAATAATGATAATTATAATTGAAACTAATTAAATTTGCATTGTAATAATTTATTCATACATAGATATAATACGATTTACAATAAGGTTCTTAAATGATTACTTATAATATTTATAAATTACAATTACATCAACTTGGAAGCATACCTACTTAAAATACTGGAATTATGAATATTAAAGTTGAACGCGTATTTATTCAGCCTATGCATAGAAGGCGATACCATAAAAAAATTCTTCATTGTTTACAACTCTCTAAATAATTTTGTTATCCGTAGATATTATTAATATTTTGGCTTCTGTGACTAGGGTTCACAATTTTGACAATGTCAGTATATAAATTTACCGACACAATATAGAATCGAGCAAGCGTATAAACAAAGTCCAAAGGGATTTACAACATATAACCATAAACCAGTATTTTAGCCATAATAACTTAGTTATTAAGAATATTTTATTTTGACATAATAGGTAAAGAGATTGATTTAGAACTCGGTACCTATTGGGAAGTATAAAGAGGTTGGATGGACATGTATGTATATAGATATATTTTGCAAATTAGTTATGTACATAGCATTAGGTGTAGTGGCTCATTCAACTCACCTGTCCTGTATTCTGCCCCCGCAGCCCGCGCACTCGTCAGGGACACCTGGTGACCCCTCCGAGCTCTCCCGCTCCTTCAGCATTGTTATCGACGTCCTGCTTTCCGGACACGACTCTTTGTCTCAAATAACAAGACTCAATTTATCCTGCATCTCATCTTCAACCTTTGGCAGAGACATGGCTGCTACTTTTTGTTCAACTACGAAAACCTGTATAAAATATACAACGTTTTCTTTGAAGTTTCAAAGGAATATATGCGTTTACATCTCTTATGTAAATTCATCTGTTTAAAGGCGGAATGCTGGTCTAAGCATATCATTTATTATTCCTTGTTTACTAGCAAATCAGTATACAATGGGTTTCTTAAAGAATCTATGCGAGATTATGCCTTCCTATCCTGTTAGGAACAATGGTACCGGTTATGTTTTTATTTGGTCCCCGTCCACGACGAGTTACGCATCGTAAAGTAACATTCTAAGAATTCAAATTAATGTTCCCTAGGTATACTATATCAATATACTGAGAATTTTGACTATCTTATCCAAAAAACTGTGCATTACTTTGTATTCCTTCTAATCTGGTTGTTTTAAATAGAAGAAGAAGAATAATACTAGTTTCATAGAGAATAACTTTTTTTCACACTTATTCAGTTTATATCATGAAACTAAGTTTTAGCTGAATGTGGTTTGATTCTCTTATTTGTTCTCCTATTTTAAAGAGTCATGAATTTTATTTTATAACAGCAGTCACAGTCCCCAATTAAAAGATATGCAGTTACTGATTTTTGAATTCCTACTTATGATATAAACAAAAGTTGTCTAAATTTGATTACAGCTCATTAAAACGGGCAGATCTCCACATACAAAAGTGAAGATTATAATTAATTGTAATGCATTCCTCGCGGATTACAGTGCGTAACAGTAATCTATAATTAAATGGAGAATGCTTCGGTTATAAACGAATAGTTTATGCAAACACGTCGAATTTTTATCGTTTTCATTCACACTTTATTAAGTTTTTAGTATTTTCTCATATTTAATTGCGTCTATTTAAATGTTACATTTAAATGTAAGATCTAGAGTTATTTTTATAATATCCACAGTGAAATAATATAATGCTTTCTTTGAAATTTTTTTTAATAAAATCGGTGGCAAACGAGCAGGAGGCTTACCAAGGTCAAGCGGTCCTCCACTCATGGACACCCTAAGCTCTTGCAGAGCCGTGGGTGCGGTGCCGGCCTTATTTTAAATTGATTATATCTACGTCAGCATAATACTTTCTGTTGGCAATGGTGTATTTTGCAGACTGTACTTTACTTGAAGCTAAATTTATATCATAGCGATGTTAAACATTATAGAAAAACATAGCATCTATTCAGTAATTTTTAAAATGATACACGTGATATAAAAAGTGAGTAATAGAAATCAACTGCTACTTTACAGAATGATTTAATAAAGGAAACAGCAACAGGAATTGGTATATAAACTTGTTTTATCTAATCTAAAACAAAATAACTCCTAAAATTTTATCAGTTATTGCTTTTAATAACCACCGGCTGTTAATAGTTTTATGATTGTAATGTGGTCGATATGAAACCTTTATAAAGTTTGGCTTTTAAAATTAATTGCTATAAAGTCATAACGTTTACTGTTCTTTTGTTTCCCTTTATTTATACGATTGGTTTAAATTCAATTACTAAAACGTTTTTTTTTTTGGTAAAACTATGAATATAGTCGTAAAATAACAGAAAATACTAACCTATAAAAATCGCCATTCTAATCTAACATT
The DNA here is from genome assembly GCA_018230265.1 of Delias oraia. Taxonomy (NCBI): domain Eukaryota; kingdom Metazoa; phylum Arthropoda; class Insecta; order Lepidoptera; family Pieridae; genus Delias; species Delias oraia. The sequence continues at coordinate 3,595 of DWCF01002623.1, read as the reverse complement.
AACATATCATTATAATATTATAATCTTTGCTACTTATTATAAGGACTTATATCAATAATTCAGAAAAATTATGTATTTAATGTGAAAGTAACGCGCTTCATAATAGTTGCGAAGAAATAGGATGAATTTCGGACAACAAAAAAAATACTTAGAAACTTATTCAGGTTTCCAAAGGCACATATTAAATAAATTATTTTATAAGCCTTTTGTAAATTGCCTCTATTGTTTTAGAATAAGTTAGTTTTAGTTTATTTTTTATGTTTCCTGGTAGCCTCGTAGCTAAGTGCTTTAATAGGTCAACCACGAAGCGAAAGGTATCGGGTTCGAATTCCGGTCCGGACAATTATAAATTATAATGTAATTTATAATTTATTATTTATATATTTATAAATATATAATGTAATTTATAATTTTTTTATTCTCTGGAAGGGCTTGAAAGTGGCTGAGCGAGTGTGTTAATACTGTCACACCTGAGGGAGAGGTATACAGAAGCATATGTGGACGCGCTAATTGGGCCGACTCATCCGAAGTGATACCACTGGCTCACAGAATACTCAACTTAAAACAGTAATTGTACTGTGTTTCGCTGAGTGAGTGAGGATATAAGAGGCCCTTAAAAATGCCGCTTAAGTGACGAAAAACTCGGCAATACGACCAACGCACGGTCTGTGACGTGGTTGTACATGGGCAGCGATATCCTCTTACCATACCCATCAGCTCCGTATAAGCTATATTATAAAAAATGCCTTCTACTTGCCTTGCGCTTAATTGTACCACGCCCAAATCACACGAACCCATAATATGTATATACAGGAATTAATATTATATACGTACAATTTTAGCAAAATAAAATTTAATCTAACTAATCGTAGTTTACGTTTGAACAATAAACATAACGGCAATGTAATACAGTTGTTAAATTGATTTACAATGTTAAATGGTGGCCTGCAACGTGTAGCTTTATCATTTATTTTTGAGCAAAATAATAAAATACCGCAATGAAAAGTACGGCTAAAATAATTTCCCAATAACGGCAATCACTTGCAAATACGAATTTCACCCTACCCTTCGCTACCCTTCGCTAGTACTTACCTAACTCTTGTTTCCGCGTTTACTCAAAGAAACGCAAGGCAGGTTTGGGAAGGGGCAAATCTTCGGTTACCATGGTAAAGATTTATAGATTTACTAGCATATTTCTTTATATCATTTTATCTTTTCATCTCAAAGATATTTCATTATTGTTTAATATATTTCCTAGTAATGTGCATTTCTATTATATAGTAGGTAACTACAAAAACTTTAAAGTTAATAAGAATTTTAACTGATTTAATTTATTACTAAAGAACGCAAAATACAAATTCAATTATAGGTAGATGGGATTTGGTATGGTTTTCGAAAAAAAAAATATTTTCTACTAAGCGAGAAATGTTTAACTTATAGTTTTGCAGCTAAAGTTCTTAATTAAAATTATAGCTTAACTCAACGAATTGTATATCAACAATAAATTTTTAAAAAGTATGTCGGTAATTTTATTTTCAATGTTAATCAATAAAGTGTGGTCAACATGTTAAAGTATAGATGTCGTAGGAGTGTCGTATTCATTAATTAATAAATTCAATCACCTCTTATTTTTACAATAAGTACATAATTACAAATAGCCAAGCTAATCGAGTTAAGTAGATTATACAAGGAGCTTAACATTGTAATTACGATGCCGTCAGTATTCTTCAAGTACACCTAGCTATTCCGTTAATGAAGCCCTTGAATGCTCCATATTACATAGTTGTACACAAACAATTTAACAGTATTAAGAATTAATTATATTATTATCAGCTATCTTTCTTGTAATTAATTCTACTAATGTTTATAATTTTCAGAAAATGCCTGTATATAATTAATATTGATCTGTAGTAGGTGATATTCCCTTGATAGTCAGCAATGTTTTACGTTTAGCGAAGAAAGCTGGGTTTTTATATAAGTTATTATAACATTAAAATGTGTAAATAAGAATGGGCGTCTTTGTGGGGAGGCCTATGTTCAGCAGTGGACTTAGATGGGCTGATGAAGAAGAAATAGGAATGAAAAGTTATCATGAAATTAGACAAACGTATTATTATATAATAGTTATACAAATTTGGATATTATTATAAATATGTAATATAGAAAATATAATTGATATGTTATAATAATTCAATAAAACGTTTAAGCAGAACATTGTTACTATAAATTTTCTTGAAAATAGTTTTCAGCAATACCATTATTTTTGTAAATAAATAAAGATCAAATGGTTATTTACTTTCTTGTAAAATATTATTTAATATCGAACGAAGGAACAGAGAAGCTCGCTACTAACATCATTTCAACTTCTATCTTTATACTGTGGATATATTATGATGACATGGAAATTAAAATATCGTAATTCAATTAGTTACCTCCTAATTTGAAGTGCGAACTGGCAACGTCGCGTGGCACGGTAAAGTCGCCCCGTCAAACAGTTACAATACGCATTCAACTGTTCGAAATTTGAAAACGGCACTGCTAGTTTGTTCGACATCTGAGGAGGCGATACGATGTTGCGATGTTGTTACGCCTCCTTCTGCGTTACACCAATCGTCTCCGTCATCTCATCACATCTGATTTAAGTACGAACTGGGGAGCGCGTCTCTGTCTCTTTCGTTGCTCTCTCTTTGTAGCTTAGCAGAACGAGATGACAAATAGTTTCCGGCCAAAATCAATTTGAAATGTCTGTGTACTCATAACCAAACAATAACAACTTAAGTAATAGAAGTTGCTGCAAATTTTGGACCTTATGTTCTCGAGTCACGACCGTTTTTGGTACAAAGCGATTAGTGTCATACTGTTCATTAAATGAAAAGCTAAATAGTAAAGTTTGAGTAAGTATAACATTCCTCCACGCAGTTGAACATCGATTATATTTAACCAAGAGTTCCGGAGTCTGCAATGGCATCTATACAAGACAGATGATAGATATTCTCTCATTGTATCTTCAATAAATTTGGACAACACAAGAATTAATACATAATAATTCTGCCAAAAACTAACCGGTTCCTTAGGGTTAATTAAATAAATTCATTTATATGAATGTGAAAAATTAAATACTTTATTTTATTTATGGATTTATCAAATAAAATGTGTTTTATCTATGGATTTTTTTACAACTGTATTCAGCTAGTTATTAATAAAATTTACAAAATGAAAAAACTATGAGAATTGTAGTTTGAAGTAGGTGATTACAACCTTTTGGTTGGGTGGACACAACAGAAAATATTATAAAACCTTTTATTAAATGCTTTATAGTGGACACAGAAAACTGATTAGCCTTTTAAGCTCAGCCAACCGAAACTATTTTATTCGGGATAAAAAGCCAGGAACACTGACCCATTATGAATACGTGCGAACCACTTAGGCACAGAGAGAGATTCCTTCGAGGGTTAGTAAAAATAATTTTTAATTTACATATAGCGATTCATCACTTAATTAAGCGTGGTGATTAAGGAAAATAACCCCCCTATGACCAAGCGTCTTTAGGGGAGGCCTATGTCCAGCAGTGGACTTGAATGGGCTGATGATGATG
>DWCF01002622.1:0-23082 GCA_018230265.1 Delias oraia | reverse complement strand
GTAACCGACATTGCCCGCCGTATTAGTAAGTTGAAGTGGCAATGGGCTGGCCATATCGCTCGACGAACCGACAACCGATGGGGAAGAAAGGTCCTCGAGTGCCGACCGTGTACCGGAAACCAGATAGCTCAAGATCGCAACAGGTGGGCTTCTTTGGAGGAGGCCTATGTCCAGCAGTGGACTTTAATAGGCTGATGAATGGAAATTTGGCTGTAGAATTTTATAAAAAATCTGGCTAGCATTTTAAATTATATAGACCAGCAACGCACACGCGGATTTGCAAGGGCTTTTGTGTCCATGGGCGGAGGATTGCTTGCCTTAAGTGAGCCTTCTGCTCGTTCGCTACCAATTAAATAAAAAAGAAAAATCGATAAATAGAATTACATAAAAGTAATTTTATTGTACTTTAAAATTAATTATTATTCAATGAAATGAAGATGCTGGGCCATCAAATAGTAAATGTTTGTTTTAACTTGCAAAGTACACTATAAAAGGTGTTTACTGTCTGTATATTAAGCAGGACTATCGGATTCACATGAGGTCTCTTAAAGTTTTACGACTAAAGACGGGGTTTTATTCGATTGTTATCAGCTCATTCGAGTTTTAAAGCTTAAACATACAGTTTTATTTATCCTATTTGAGCTCTTTAAAAGCGCTTGCCAAGAACAATTGTTTTCTATTTACCAAAAACATAAATTATCAAAGAATCTATTAGTTTAGGTGGTATTAGTCACAGACCCCAAAGGGTTCGTACCGTGGGATTGTTCAACCCTAAGGCCCTTCAAGTGAAAATGAATTTGCACCCTGTGGTAACAGGGCGGTGATTGGTTTAATATAGCCTGAAGGAAAAGGGAGCTGAGGTCACAAATTGGTCTGTGATGTCGTAATGGCGAAATTAGGTTTTTTATTGGTATAGCGGACAACGAAGTAGATGGGTCTCTTATATGGTAGGAGAACAACGCCGCCCATGAACAATCGCGGCACAGTCCGTGCATTAGTTGTGTTACCGGCATTTTTCGCCGCTTATGCGTTACTTTCAAGGCCCTCTGATATCCTTACTCCCTCTGCGCGATACAGTACAAGTACCATTTCACGCTGAGGATTCTGTGAGTTCGTGGTATCAATTCGGACGAGCCGACTCTTTTAGTGCTTCGGCATATGCTTCAAAATGGCTCTACCACGGCTGCGACAATATTAAGACACTCGCCCGGCCACTGTAAAGCCCTTCCAGAAACCAAATAAATTTATAAATTAAAATTTTCCGGACCACGGTTCGAAGCCGATACGCCACGCTTCATGGTACAATTTTAAAACCATTAAGCTATGAGGCTCTTGTTAAATTTGTTGAAATATCAGCATAAGATATCATAAATTCATATCTAATTTACGTAACCCGTTCATGTCCACGTCACTTGGCAAGATTACCAAGTGTCAGGTGCCCTCATACCATCCAATTTCACTAACAGACTCAACTAGGTACGTAATTGTATCTGTTATTAACTCGCTGCTAGCATGTTATAATAGTGTCGAACTTTTAATAGCAAAAACTATCTTTTATTGTATTCCTAGTAGATATGAAAAATGGATAGTGAGATGGATGATAGATGATATCGGAGACCCTTAAAAAAGTGCCGCTTAAGCGTAAAAAGCCAGCACCACAACCAATGCGCGGAATGCGTCGTGGTTATTCATGGGCCGCGTATTATCCCAAGAATCGTGAAGATTTTTGTGTATATCTATCAAATAAAGATATATTCGCATATTACATCTACTGTTTACTATAAGGCTTTTGAAGAATATAAAAGGAATGATAATAAAATGGAGTTAGAGAAATGTCTTGTAGCCAATATTTTTAAGTAATTTCAATATTAAAAGTTGGCGATTAACAAAAGTAATCAAAAATCAAAATCCTAATTAAGTTATTGTTAAGATTGATAGTTAAAGCACAAAATTAGACTAATTAGTAACATCTAAATCAGTGTTTTTGAACCCGTCGTTCCTCTGGATCAGCGGGTTTATATGGGAGTCCGCGGTGTCATCTCTGGACCATAATATTTATTTTTACTCACTAATAATAACTAAAATAATTACCTTTTGATTTTTTTACTGTATATTTTGTTAAGGGATCCGTGAAAATTGTCCTTGAATTCCGACGAGTCTGTGGCTTTAATAGATTGGGGATCGCTGATATAAACTATACAAATGGTATTTGTATTTTAAAACCATATTAATAAAGATATTTACGAATGTCTTTTAAAATATTAAGTCCCGAAACAATAATTATTTTGTTTTGCGTTTCTCCATATACGGACGGCTATCGAACGTCTGCAAAGCTGCATCGTTTAATACACTCGTTCACAGAGATATATATTTCTAGATAATATTATAATTTTATTTTAAATTTCACTCCTTAAGGCAACACAAAACTTACTAAACTATGGGACTGGCTATTGGTTGTAAACATTTTACTAAGTTTATTTTACGTAGGTATATTTAATTTCAAGTAATTATTTTTTAAATGCTTTTGAGAGCCTAATAGTTACATGATTTATAAGTGTACCGTGTAGTGAGGGGAATCAGGTTCGAATCCCGGTCGAGACAATTATAATTGATTAAGTCTCTGAATGGGTAGGATCAGAAGCATTTCCTGTTATTAGACCGGCTACCCGAATGATGCAATAAGCTTAAGAGTACACAGCGTGAAATGGTAAATATACTTAAAACGGTACTTTTTCCGTGTTTAGCTGAGGGAGTGAGAATATCGGAGGCGCCATGAGAATTTCATACCATATACCCGCTGACACCGCTGTACTCTAAAAAAATCTATCTGGTTGTAAAAAACTCATTATATTTATAATCTAGGTAATATATTTTAAAAATTGTAATTTCATGTAATAATATGTGTTATATTAAATTCATGTAAAGTGTTTTGAAAATAATATTACAACTAAATTGCACATCAATGCTTGTGTTATTCAAGCTTGACAATCTATTATAGCTTAAACTTATCTTATTTTTGATTTTCTTTTATTCTACAGTAGACAACGAAGCGGGTGGTCTGCTATATGGTAAAAGAACACCGCCGTCCACGAGTAATCGCGCCACAGTCCACTAAATTAGTAAATTCTTACAATATTGTTGATAATCTAGTAATATATATTTATGTTTTTAGTATTTGCACGCTTCAAAACCCGTAAATACATTGCATTATGGGCAAACGGTTTTATTATACTTCAAGTGCAGGTGTACATGAGATTAGCGACGTATTAAATTTTAATATGATGCTCACTGCTTTTCAACTTACAAAGTAAATTTTGATTCTTATCGTAATCTTGCCTTAGCACCGTTCACGCTTAAGCAGAACTTTACGTTGAATATTGAAACTTTACTCAACATGTATTGTTGACAACTATGCCCGTTATTGGCCTTATGGCCTTTTTTATAGTAAAGCAGATGGCGGTGAAGATGGGTCTCCTATGTGGTAAGAGAATTCCACCGCCCATGAAGAGCCGCGCCATAGACCGCACATTGGTCCTCACTCACTTAGCGAAACACATTACAAGTACCGTTTCACATTAAGTATTCTGCGTGCCCGTGGTATCACTTCGGACGAGCCGGCCCATTTAGTGCGTCAGTATATGCTTCAATTTGGCTCTCCCACGGGTAAGATAATGTTAGGACAATCACCCGGCCTCTGTCAAGCCCTTCCAAAGATTAAATAAATTATAAATTAAATAATATTTTTTTATTCAGACTGAGGATCGAATCCGACTACTCTTCTTAAACTTTTAAAAATATATTTCTAGATACATACTTTTATATCAGATATTTAAAGTTTGAAGTATTTACAATTCCCGAAGTAAGCTGTTTTATCCATGTTCTCCGTTCCTAGAAAGGTTTATGGCTACCTTTTATGTGCAGACTTTATTGTTTTATGTCAAGGAAAATGTATTATTAAAACCATAGTTTGTATAGCATCATTGAGACTTTTGTTAACTTTAATATGTAAAACATTATAGTTAAAATTATATAAGATGATAACATCTTTGACAGCCGCACCGGAAGGACGTACACACATAATAGTATTTTGTAACGTTCACAAGAAGTAAGGAAGGTACGTGCAAGCTGCGAGTTGTTATTTCATAAACTCCAAATGGATACGTTCTGATCAGTGCGATCTTATTAATATTTATATATTAAATATTCTTTTACCCGTCGAAGCATATGCTGACGCACTAATTAGGGCACTTTGTTAAATGTGATACCACGGGGTCACAGAATACTCAGCGTAAAACAGTACTTGTTCTGTGTTTTGCAGAGTGAGTGAGGATATCGGATATCTTTAAAAATGATGCTTAAGCGGCGTAACAAACCGGCAACACAACCAATGTGCGGACTGTGACGTGGTTCTTCATGGGCGGCGGTATCTTACCATATAGAAGACCCACCTGCTCCAATTATCGCTATACTATAAAAATAATAAATAGAAATACTTTGAAAAAAAATATTTATTAATATTTATTTACTCTTAACATAAAAAAATGTAAGGTCTATAGATAGAGAAATCGTCAGCACTACTGGCGTACATCAAAAATAATCACTTGTTATCAAAACTCTATTATCTGAAGGCTATTAAAACGTCTAAACCTCATTTGATTTTTCAATTAAGACGTGAAAGGTTAAAACAAAGCGTTGCGGGAACAAAAGCACGAATGCAGACTTTGCGGGCGGTTTCATAATTTCCTTATTTGCAGATGTCGGCAATTTTATTTTTTACTTTCATCACGACAGAGCGGGGATTTCACTCCGACGTTATTTACATTAAAATGGACATTTCTTAAACACAAGGCTGCGTAATGAATTAACCTGATATTATCTGTACGACTGTTATATTTTTTGTTGAATTTGCAAGACGTATATTATGTCATTTATGTACAGTAATACTTTGTATGGAAAGTTTTGACGCTTAAATAATTTTTTGTATTTTTATTCGGACTCGAGAAAAATATTTTGTTTACATTAGCTAGTTCAGGACAGTCACAAACTTTGTAACTTACATAAAAATGTTAATTCATTATCAATACTAAAGTAGAAAGTTTAATAGTTAATAGTATTTTTCTATTGCTCTGTTAAATTCCTATTAATTCTGTTTTATAAAATCTATAAATCGTACCATTATACTTTGTTCCATATTTCGCACAATCTAATGCTATTGAATCATGATTCCACAAAACTCAATGTATTTAGTTTAGATTAAATGTCTCTTTATATCGGGCTAGGTTAAATCCACTTTGCCCTATCTCTTCTATCTGCCAATACCGAAATGGACCGGGCGAATACGACAACGGGCCAAATTGAATTTGTACTGTGCCAGGCTTGTCTCCTGGGATGCGCCGACCACTACTGACACAGCCCGAATCGTAATTCAAACCATTTAGCTTTGCTCGTTTTGAGTTTTCTTTAAGATTACAGTAGTTCAAGGGCGTGATACGGAAAGCTTTTTTTTAATTAATGTTTCATTAATGTTTCTAACTAATGCTGCCGTTATTATTTGAGATATATGATTGAGTTGTCTTTAATGCATGTAAAAATGCGATAACACATTTCCAACTTTTATATTTATATGTCAACAATTGGCAGGTCAGCTAGTATTTAAAATAAACATTAAAAAATTAGAATACACAAACCATTGTCGTGATCATACAGCGAGTCAGTGTTTGCGAACTATCCGAAGTAAAAGTTTCCGTACGGTTTCGCGACGCTACGTAAATCAGAGCCAACCAGGTTTTATTTTAAATCACCCAATATTTCCATGTCGCGTTGCGTCGGTTTGAATTGTGGCCGAATTTATTTCGTAGCACATGTTCTGTCGTGTAAACAGAACTATGCAAAAATGCTTGTACAGCCCTCGCAAACATTGTTCTGACGTTGTGGGCAGGCATCTGTTTTTTATTACGTTGCATGTACACAGGACATAATGAATAATCATTGTGGATTTTAACCTTCATATGAACAATATTCATAACCGATTGCGAACAGAAGTAAGTCAACGCTTTTTAGTAGGATGTAAATCAGATAAAAGTGGATCATTTTCTATACATAAATTAGCCTCGTAGCTTAGTAAGTCCGCCATGAAACGAAAGGTAGCGGGTTCGAATCCTAACAATTATAAATTATAATTTATTTATTTTTTTCTCTGGACCGACTTGACAGTGGCTGGGTGAGAGTCGTAATTTTGTCGCACCCGTGAGAGTTGAAGCATATGCTGACGGACTAATTGAATCGGCTCGTCTGAAGTGATACCACGAGCTCACAGAATACTCAAAGTTAAATGGTAGTTGTACTTAAAATGGTGCTTCTACTGTGTTTCGTTGAGTGAGTGATATCAGAGACCGTTAAAATACCGCTTAAGTGGCGTAAATATCCGGCAACAAAAACATTGCACGGACTATTGCGCGGTTGTCCATGGGCGGCGGTATTTTCTTCACATATCTAAGACCCACCTGCTCCGTCGTCCGCTACACCATAAACAATACTGTTACGTTATCGGTAAAGAAAACATCTTTTACTCAATATGACTGACTTAAAGACTTTAGCGATCTTATATTGTGTTGGTATTGGAATAATCATTAAATGGAACGTACATATTTTATAAAATCAGTTTCTACGTTCTAAAATATTATATTATATAAGAAAAGTTATACATCGGTGATAAATTGGATGGTTAAAAATTCGTTGTTCGTGTTAGAAGTTTATCAAAAAGCATTGAATTATTTCGTCGATGCAAGTGAGGGTAGGATGAAACAGACGGTATATTAGTCCCACGCTTCTAATAAAAGTTCGTTCATTCATGATACCGTAGGGCTATCATATTTCCAAAATTTTATCAAAAACAATTTTTATTTATTATAAAGCGGACAATAGGTGCTTAATGCCCATGTACAGACTTTTGGCTGTATTAACTGTACTCAGAACAATGATAATAGTTTACTAGACTTTTTGATCACGTATTTGTACGCACAAAATACCACACAAAAATAGCAGACTACTCAAACAAAGTGAGGATTGAGGAGAGCTTATTCATGTACGGCGGCGATGTGTTACCCGTCTATCTCATTGTCTTTAATAAAAATATTTAAGTTATGAACCCCGAAGCCTTGAGCATCATATTTATTTTATTAAGTTTTTTTATATACATAAAAATACTAAATTGAATCGAAACAGGTGTATTGTGATTAAAAAATCAATCGAGTCAACCCTAACTGCTTTCGAAATGGCCTAAGCCGAATTAAAGCCGTATTTATAGCGGTCCACGCATCGATTCCCATGATGATAACATGTAATTCGATTGTTTTGGCCAATAGAAGTAGTGGGGTGATCGTAACAGTCGTCGCGAAATATAGACAGCCTTTGCATCGTATTGTGTCGGCATTTATTACTTTAGCTATTGTGACAATAATTTTAATATTAAAAAGTGCCGCTGAAGCGCTTAAGTACGCGAACTGTGGCGTGGTTGCCCCTGGGCGGCGGTGTTCTCGTACCATATAGGAGACCCACCTGCTCCGTTGTCCGCTATACTATTTAAAAAATAATGTTTATATTGAAGGTAAGTATTACATTAAAGCTTAAACTTTGACAATTGTATTCTCAGAGTTGGTCCCTCATGTCTGAAGATCGTGGTTCACATCAAAATTCTCTCTTGGGAAATAATAGTTTTTTTATTCTATAGCGAACAACAGGCGGAGCAGGTGGGTCTCCTGTATGGTAAGAGATCACCGCCGTCTATTAACAACCGCGCCACAGCTGCGCATTAGTTGCTTTATCGGCTTTATACGCCGGCACTTTTAACAGCCCCCGATATCCTCATTCCTTCTACAAAACACAGTACAAGTACAGTTTTACGCTGAGTATTCTGTGAGCCCGTGATATAACTTCGGTCGTGCCGGCCCAACTAGTGCGTCAGCATAAGCTTAATCATGGCTCTCCCACGGGTACGATAGTATTAAGACACTCGCCCAGCCACTGCCATGGCCTTCCACAGACCGAATAAATTATAAATTAAATAATAATTGTCCGGATTGGGAATCGAATCCGATACCTCTCACTTCATGGTATACTTTTAAAACCATTAAGCTTCTAGTCTCCCAAAAGTAGCAGTAGTAGCAGTAATTTCAAATGATTCGGTGTTACAAGCCTCTTGTACATTTGGCTCTGTCTTCATAAAAACAAATGAACGTAATATTCCTTTAAACCAATACCTCATTAATGATTTTATGCTGAAATTATCGGAAAAAACTAAACTGTATTTTTTTTCGCATTCCTATATGTCTGAGTAAACTCCCAATGAGGTGATTAAATACGTTATACGTATTTATCGATCAAAACTCACATCCGTGAAATCAATCGCAGTGAGCTTAAAGGAAGTAGGGTAATTCCGGTTACGCAATCTCATAAACGTTCCGTAATAAAAACCGGCCGTAAAAGGTACTTAATTACGTGTGGGCATAGACCTTTCGAGTTCTTAATGGTACATTTTATGGTGTAGCGTAATTATATCTATCCAATGAGACGTTATAGTTACTTGTGGTATCTGCGCTCAAAGCATAATATTGATAGTAAAGTTCTCCAAAAAATTAAACACTAAAATCTGTTAGAATGATATAAACTGTATAATACCCAAACAAAGTCTTCACTAGTGGCTGTGTGATTTTTTGAATTTGATAAAGAGTTCCTTTCATCATCATCAGCCAATCAAGTCCACTGCTGGGCATAGGCCTCCCCCAAAGACGCCCACCTATTACGATCTTGAGCGATCTGTTTCCAGTGGTAGCCCGCGACCTTCATGAGATTGCCTTTCCAGCGTGCGGCGGGACGTCCCACTCTGCGTTTTCCGGTAGTCGGTCGCCACTCGAGAACCTTTCTTCTCCATCGGTTCCGTTCGTCGACCGATGTGGCCAGCCCATTGCCACTTCAGCTTACTAATACGGTGGAATTCCTTCAGCTGCATCGAATTTCTTTTAAAATTTGCCTTGGTTTGACCACATTTAGATTTTTTAAAAGAAATGTACTTAAATAATATATTTATTATTATAGTTATGACTGATTACTGAAGCAGGCTACATACAGTACTTATTCTGCGTTTCACTACGTTAGTGAGTACGAGTTTACATTTGTGATATTAAGATTTCTCGCACAGAGCACAATAACGAAATATCAAAATATTGGTGTCGTAATGAGAATTAAACAAGTCGAATACGTTGTTTAATTACGAGTCTTGTTCAAATTAATTGGAGACGTCGTTAGCGCCTCATTTTGTCAACAGCCTTAATTTTAATAACGTTTGTTATTGCCTAATGTCATTTGGATATCAAAGACGTAAACTCGATTTAAATGTACAAATGGAACAATTCTAGAATGGCTGGGCTAATTTTGAAAATATTTTAAATGAAGGTTATAAGCATCCTGTATTTATAGCCAAAACCGATTGCAGGGTTCTGTGTAAGAATCCCATCAAAAACCACCTTCGCCAGAAATGAGTGCAAAAACCCATATGCTTTCAGCCTCACATGGGTGACCAACCATATGACCTCTCAGGTTAACATCTTTCCTACGACGACCCAAGTCGGGGTTTGCATCTCATAGAATACGCCCTTTCGCTAGTCGCGGCAAAATTTGAAATTATCAGCGAGCCTGTGAGCTAATCCTCCGCTCGCATTAAGATGTAAAGTCTGCTCTGACCAACAGTGAGAGGCCATAACTTAGTTTCAAAAGTATTTAATTTGTTTCGTAATACACTGTGAATATTTAAAATATTTATTTTCAGCGGTTATAAAAAATGTCCAAATATTACAACTACAAATGCATACAAAATACAATTAACCCTATAATAACAGATTATGTAACTTCTCATAAACTCCAGAAAACACTATTCTTAATAATAATCAAAAAAGGAAAAAACACAACACTTTTTATCTGTTTTACTTCAATGTTTTTCGTTCCACCAGCGTTTTTTAAAGCATTTTGTGTAGTGCACCATCACTCTGTGGAATTAGCCTCCTGCAGATTTATCTAAACTAATAGAACCTTGTAGTTTAATGGTTTTAAAAGTGTACCATGAAGCGAGAGGTATCGGGATCGAATCCCGTTCTATAATTTATTCGCTATCTGGAAGGACTTTACAGTGTCTGGGCCTGAGTGTGTTAATACTTTCGCACCCGTGGGAGAGCCATCCTGAAGCATTTGCTGACGCTCTAATTAGGCCGACTCGTCCGAAGTGATACCATGAGCTCACAGAATACACAGCGTGAAACCGTACTTGTTCTGTGTTTCGTAGACTGAGTGAGAATATCGGAGACCCTTAAAAGTGCCATTTAAGCGGTGTAAAAAACCGGCAACACAACCAATGCGTGGAATGTGGCGCGGTTGTTCATTGGCAGCGGTGTTCTCTTACTTTATAGAAGACCCACCTGCTCCGTTATTCGCAATAGAATAAGAAAATAAATAAAATAATACAACTTGAGATTTTCATCTTTAAAATTCAACGTAAGGTTAAAATATTATTTTTTAAATATTATTTTAAGTTTATTAAAGCTAAAAGCAGTAAATTATCGAAGAATTACGCGCTATGAGTAAATATATCGATAACCGATGGATTTATGCCTGTTTCGTATGAGGAAAAGAAAATTGGAAGGAAAGGGTCGCAAGAAATATTTCAATATGCCATTCACATTTTTACGAGCATAATGCGCCACGCCTTACGATTGTGCGAAACCACAATATCGGCGATCCCACGGCCTGTTTCTCCTTCCACTTGTTTATTGACAGAATGAATGGTTCAGCTGATAGCATAGCTTGAGATTCCGGGGCTCTGAAGTAATTTATTTTGTATTATGTAGGATAAATGACAAAAGATGGGTATTTGTAATATTTTTATGGTACAGCAGACAACGGATCAGGCGGGTAAGAGAGTTCTCTGTGGTAAGAGGTCACCGCCTCTCATGGAGAACCGGGCTCTTCTGTGGGTGCGATAGCGTAAAGACACTCCCCCGGACAGTATCAAGCCTTACTATAGGCCAAATAAACTATAAATTAACGTTTTATTTTTATTCGAACCAGGGATCCAACTCGATACTTCTTGCTTCGTGAGAAGCTTGTAAAACCACATAGCTACACGGCTCTCAAATACTTGAGTAGCAATACTTTACAGATTTTTAACTTGAACACAGTGACTTCACGTGTGCCATAGAAAATATTAATGGACGCCTACACAGAATACGGATTTTCATTTAAATTTATGAGATGTGGCTTAGAAAAATATACAGTTTTTCTTAATATATTATTTAAGAATCAAGTTATTAGTATATTTATGAAAATAAATATTTTAAATTAAATATTTTATTTGTATATATAGCAAGCTATAGCAAGCAAGTAAGCTGTTGATTGATGAACCATAGTAAAGAAATTAGTGTGATGTTTTAATATTGATAAATGAATTCAAATACAATCATTCTAAATATTTCTTTCAGATTGATCTTTAAACTATAACTTTTTGTAGTTTAAATAAACACAATAATCCAAAGCCGCTCTTTCATTACTTAATACTATCAAAAGTGTATTTTACGTAATTACAAGAAAATACCTTAAGGTTTCAGTCACTAATCAAAAGCATTAACTGCCATGAGTTTTCAACGAATACAAGATCTTATTTGAGTAAGTGTAAAGCTCAATATTGATTGCGCTGCAGTAAGCAATCAAGATTTCTTGTAGCGTAAAGGCGACGACTGTTTGGCAGAGATATAAACGTTTAATGGGAGGCTGTGGCAAAAACAGCCGCCACTGCAACCGAGATTATAATATCGGAGTTTCAATTGCATAAGTTTGAACGATTTGATGTTTTGTGCGATCGCATAACGGCAAACCCTATTTGTGTATATGATATGACTATTGTTACACATATTACGAAATGCTTTAACATTTATTCTTGCAGTATTCTTTGTACACATTGCATGCGCAATATTGAATTGCTCTCAATGAGGAATGCTTTTTATTTTACTTATTACAGAAATTATAAATTTTTCTAGAAAAGAACAATGACAAGTCAAATTATAACCAAAACGTAAAATCACTTTATGGACATCAAAGTTCTATCTCAGTTTCATATATCAGTCCCATCGTACGACATGGAATAGGAATTTAAAACTAAAAGAAATACTTGCCTATCTAATATAACTTAGTGAATAAAATATTAGCTTATTTTAAACACAGGATTTATATATATATTTTATGGAAACAATGTCAAACGAGCAGTAGGCTCACCTTGGATAATCGATTATACGCGCATGGACACTCCTTGCCCTGGCAGGACCGCGGTACTTTCCTGACCTTAAAATTTATATATGTGGGATAAAATTTTACATATTAAATATATTTCTATGGGACCCTGAGGATTACCGAAAAACTATGTTCGAACGTTCCTATTGAACGATCTACCTTCTTATAACATTCTATGTCATTCGTATTTAATAGTAAACATTAAAAATTCTTCATACATTGTGTTTTTAACACATACGTAATATGAGTGGATAATTAGAATTTTACAAGTAATTAAGAACTTAGCTAACAGCAATAAGTTGTAATGTAATTTACCAAAGTAATATTAAAATTCCTCAATGAAACTGTGTAGCAACAACCGATACATTTCCCGAAGTGTTCCGAGTCTGAAAACGGAAACTTTGACAAATTAGTTTATGCTATACGAGTGCGATCTCGGCACAAAGAAGTTGGACATGAAGTAGCATATTGGACAGTTTCAGAAACTTTGGCCACCGAATGCATGTGCCTTATGCTTTTTGAACATCTTACAAAGTATGAGAGTTTCAATTCTATACTTGTTCTTATTAAGTCAATAATAGAATTGGTTTGTTTAATTATTTTATGTATAAAATATATTTTTTAGTTTGATGTTAATTTTTTAATCATTAACAATAATGAATGTTGCTTTTAATTGTATAGCGGCCAACGGAGCCGCAGGACTTCATTATCATCAGAGATCACCATGTAAAACCGTGCCACAATCCGCGCATAGCTTGTGATGCTGGCTTTTTATGCCGCTTATTCGGTATAATTTTACGGGTCTATCCTCCCACCCTGAACAAACACAGTACAAGTACTTTTTCACACAGATATTCTGTGAACTTCTGTAGTACGTCAGTTTATGTTTCAGCGTGGCTCTCCCATGGCTAAATTTGAACAAAGTTGATAATATCAGTTACAGAAACCATTTTCTTCACCGCAGTATTGTTGGCGGCAGATAAACAAAAATTTATTTCATATTAAAGCGATCTTCAAATATGAAGATATTTGCTAATTAACCGAAGCAAATGATTAAATTTGAAACGAAATAAGGAAACAAAGCTATCACATTGACACATAATTACAGTTAGAAGTCCTATTGTAATTAAATGTTAATATTTGGCGTCAGAGACTTAATAGAATTCCCCATTCCCGTTTAAAATGTCTTTGGTAGATCTGTTTGAAGCTTTTGATCCTCTCTCGTCTTTTAATGTCTATTTCGTTGTGTTTTGAATATTACGGTGTCCATTTCCGCATTTGAATTTGAGAAATATACTTTGATGTTAGTGCCATAAAGCATATATTAGTAAGTGAATATATTATGTAAATCTAAATTGTAATGGAGATTCTTGTTTCTATTTATAGATTGAAGAATTAGCACAATTGCTTGTAAATTTTCTATACCAAGTAAAACGTTAAATGTTTACATAGTGAACTGATTAGCAACTGATAATAGAAAAAAAAATTGAAACCTGTCAACACACCAGTAGGTCAACTCCTGTTGAAGTTTACTAATTGTATAGCTCTTCAAAAGCCGGCAACACAATCTAAATGCGGATTGTTGTAAGTTTATTCATTGGCGGCGGTGATGTCTTATCATATAGGAGACCCCTTGCTTTGTAACCGTTTATACCATAAAAAAGGCATGCGCTTAAAAATATATTTATTTTTAATATAATATTTAAGCATTATTATACAACGGAGCAGGCGGGTCTCCTATATGATAGGTGAATACCGCCGCCCATGAACAATCGCGTCATAGTCTACACATTGATTGTTTTGCCGTCCTTTTACGCCACTTAACCAGAATTCAAAGGGCTTCCAATATCCTCACTCACTCAGCGAAACATTGTAAAAATATCGTTTTAAGTAAAAGTACCATTTCAAACTGAGTATTCCATGTGCCTGTGATATCATTTCGCACAAGAATTTGTTTCAGCGTGGTTCTCCCACGGGTGCGACAGTATTAAGATACTCACCCGGCCAATGTCCAACCCTTCCAGAGACCGAATAAATTATAAATTGAATTATAATTTGTCCGCACCGGAATTCGAACCCCGTTACCTCTGTCTTCATGGTAGACTTATAAAACCATTTAGCAACAAGGTTCTCAGCTATTTATTACAAAATATTTACCAATCACTTTATGATTATAAGTAAAATTATTTATCGGATATAATATTGATAGCATTACCATTTCAACATGATTAGGTTGGAGTTGAAAATAATTTGTCATTATTTCATGCAAATTATGTTCAATTTCATTCAAATCAAAATGTAGCTTTGAATTTATATTTGAATTGCATAATTTCTATAAATTCTGTTTATTATTAGAATTTAGAACGTTAAATTATTTTTTTATTATTTTTAATGTATACAACATTTTTGAGATATATGCAATATTTTTTATTTTTATTTGATTTAATTTGTATTATATAATAACCTAGAAATATAAGTATATAATAACCTAGAAATAGTTCAATTGTATTCCATGTAATGAATACCTATATTCTTTTTGCTTTATTTCCTGAATAAACTTATAAAAGTCATATGACACAATCTTAATTATTTTCCATGAAACTTAGAAACATATAGATATTCATGGGTAGGCCAAAAAACCTTTTATGATATTTTAATAGGTTTATAAAATAGCACTGTACAACATTATGAACCAAGCATTGGCCATGTTTCACTGTTTTGTTCAGATAAAGCAGAATAATGTACAATTAGTGCCCACGCCATAGGCATTTGGCCATTAGCAGTTAAATAGAACATGCATTACGTTACAAAGTACCCGTGGCTTGCATGTGCTCCTATGTGGACTGTAAAGTAACAAAATTATTACTCTTTCCAACTTAATGTAATTACTGTTTATTGCTATTATAACAAAGACCTTTATTAGACATTTATTTGTTATAAATAAATCTCCTATAAATGCTATTATAATTAAATTTAAAAAAGCTAATATAGGTAGCTTTTATTGATTATTTGATCATTTAGGCTTTTATTGGCTTTTTAATGGCCTATATAATTCATATCAAATTTATAGTATTGTCTTTATTTCAAGATATGCGTTGGTTGATGCTGGTTAGGTGTAATAACAATATCAATTAAAAAGTACAAATCAAAATTTTAAGTATGCAGCGGTTTTTTTCTAAGCAGAAATAACCCCAGATTATAATATTTATTTTTAATAATCTAATTTTGACATAGATACACAGGCGAAGAGAAAAAGTTACAATCAATGTAGAAACTCTACAATCCCACCCTGCGCCGCGTGGCCTGCAGTTACAACCAGATCACCACTTTGTGGAATCAGCTGCCAGCAGGGGCATTTACAAACCTATAGGACTTAGGGACCTTCAAGTAAAGAGCGTACATATTCCTTAGAGGCCGGCAACGCATCCGCGGCTCTTCAAAGGCCTCCTGCTCGTTTGCCACCATTTATATAAATAAAAAAGGTAGGTCAAATGGTGTTAGACTCATAGTCGGAATACCTAGTATGACTTTTGAGGGCTCCACTTAGAGTGAAAGGTTCAATAAAATGCTATAGATGGTGGATGTTGGACATCTCTCTACATCTTTGGTTACAGATGGGGGATGAAGGGAGTAATTCTGGGAGTTCCGTGTCCAAAATCTTCCAGTAAGGTAGAAATATGTAAATGTTAAAATATTATTAATATATATGTTATTCTTCATAGATTCAAAAAGAGACTCAACAAAAAATAGAATTTTAAATATCAAAAAGGTTATATGATTTTATATGTAGACGTTTGATTTTCATTCAATTTTCAGAAATTAGATACAATTCTGGTAATTAAATTAGATTCAGTAACACTGCTAAGAAATCTATTACAAACAGGAATCGGCAAATTTTGGCCCAATTAACACGTCTGTCAAAATTTAATTTATATCAAAGCAAAGTTAACAAATTAATAAACATAAACATCAATCATGAAACAGCTTGCCTGTTAAGACCGTAAGCTCACAAAGAAATCCAATTTTCTGGAATAGTTCTCCAATTCGGAATTGGAAAAGTTCCAGATTTCTAATGTTCGTGATCATGACAGCAGACTTAGCTCGCTCTTTATTGAATGTAAGTGTTTCTATTTGGCTTATTAAAGAATGAGATAGGCGTAATTGTATTGAGAGACGAGATTGCTTTATTTTTAAAATGCCAGAATAAATTTATGAGATGGTGCACTTTAGGAGATCCAATAATTTAAATATATCAATGACCCGTGGGAGGGCCATGCTGAAGCATTTGCTGACGCACTAGTTGGGCCAATTCGTCCCAAATGATACCACGGGCTCGTAGAATATTCAGCTTGAAACGGTACTTGTACTGCGTTTCGCAAAGTGAGTGAGGATATCGGAGGCCTAAGTGCGGTTTAAACGACGTAAAATCCGGCAACACAACCATTGCGTGGACTGTGACGTGGTTGTTCATGGGTGACGGTGTTCTTTTACCATAGAGGAAACCCACTTGCTCCGTTATCTGATATAGAATTAAAAAAAGAATACACATATATTATGTATGAAAATCAAAATATATTTTCTTCTATGCTTCTAACAATCAACATATTTGACTATATTTAAAAAAAAATATCTTTGACCATATTTTGTCTAATTAAGGACTAATTGTCTAATTTAAATTGTCTAATTTTGACTGCAGATTTAGGATATAATCGTTTTTAACCTATTCGATTACTAATTACAATTCTCATATATTTGGTATCGACGTCTTCTTGATCAAAGCTGTAAGAAATGATGTCTACTCTCAAATGGGTTGCTTTAACGGGTCTACTGGTATTAGTGAACAAACTTTTTCTTTTATTAATGCTTATATGATCTTCATCAGACAAATATTTACCTCTTGTAATAGAGATAAAATTAAATTTAAAAATTCTATTGTTTTTGGAATGTGATAGATCGAATAAAACATTGAATAAAACTTAATTCCAGTTATAATTTAGCATCATAAATGTAATTCTCTGGGACTTAGCAAATATTAATATTCAAATCCAAGCATGGCGTCGATTAAGCCAAGTTTGTCATTTCGGCATTTCTCGGTTGTTATCTTAGAACCTCAGAGGCGAGCTTATTTATTTAATATGAATTGGCTTTACTTACATATTTGGATAACCATTTGTTATTACATAAACGCGTATCGTAACTAAAACAATATTTATTTGACCACCTCCATTGGTTCAGTTTCTGTATAGGACAATCACATTACACTCTAGAATTTCTCACAAAACCACACATATACCACGTCTTAGTAACATGGTTTTACCCTGAGAACTTCATAAGGAAATAACTAAAACCATTGCTAGAAGAAATATTTTTCTAATATTTTTGTATTTTATTTTACAGATGTATTTACCAAATTAAACTATCTTTTCGTTTATATGACTGAGATTTAACGACTTTTGACTAATCATGTAGAATTCATTAAAATGTGTAAACAAGAAATAAGACGAAATAATACTATATAATAGAGGAAAGTTAAGTTTTCAGGTTTATTTCTTATATTGTATATTAGCAAGACACATGATTTTTACCTCTTTCCAAGCTACGTTAGCGTTTTAGCGTTAAAGAATAATTTCTTTAAATCATGTTTGGGATTTGGTTTTTTTATACAAATCAGAGCAAACGAGTAAGACGCTCGCCTAGAATAAGTCTCCTAGCCTCAACTCGGCCTCGTTTGGGGTTCGTATGATATTTTTTTGAAGGCTCCTAAGTCGTAATGGTTTGTAAATACCTCTTAAAAATACAAACAAAATACCTTCAAAAACGCTCAGTTGTAGAACAATAGACATCAGTGATACAAATGTAGAGTATATAATAAATTCTTATTATAATTATACCATAGATAATGTATTTTCATAATGCAACAGAATTGTTATTATGTAATATTATTGACACGATATATAAGGACTTCTTAGTCTGTGCAAATTGACACAGCAGTCTATACGCAGCTGTCAAGTGCACAAACATGACAACAACGGAAATGTGTTTGTCGAGTCTCTGTCTGCATTATGTTAGACCATTGAATTTGATGGGATTAATATACTAAAGTATTACTTTATTTTTAAGTTTGTACTGGTTGAAGACTGGTGAAACATATAATGTGTTTTGATATTAATTAAATATTTGCTTGGTGATAAAAAACGTGCATTTTCAAGTATATCTTTTCATGTAGGTATTTGTATGTTATTATACCTATTATCGTTCATTAGGATACATTTATTTTGTTACTTAGATGTGTTTTTATATATTTTTAATTAAAATACAGCTTTATTTAATAATTCTTAAATGTTTCAGGTTAATTTTTTCGTGAATCAGCCATGTTGAAGGAAATGCGTACGCGCTACTTACGCCGGATCACAGAATACTCAGCGTGAAACGGTACTTGTTCTGTGTTTTGCAGAGTGAGTGGTCATAGAATACCAGTCTGAATTGTGTTGTTACGTGTTTTACTGAGTGAGTATATCAGAAGCTTTTAAAATTATTTAATTTAAGATGCGAAAAAAGTACAACCATAACGCAGATCGCAGTCCATGGGAGGTAATGTTTTACCATACAGTAAACCCGTCTGCTCCGTGGAAAGCTATGATATGAAAAAAAATCATAGATAATTCTTAAAACTCGGTTGGTAATTGGTTTTTAAATTTTACAATATCATTCGAATTAATTATTTTATGTCGTAAATATATTTTTATATAAAAATCACGCATTAAAAGTTTACATTTACAGTAACTTTTCATAAATGTAGCTATTTTCCAACAAAGATGTTCACTTGTTGTACAGATTTATCATTGATAATTCAAAACAGTATCTCAATAAATCGTACATACAACAATATACAGTGTATACAAACAAAATACAAAAGAATAGTATAAAAGTGAAAAGTCGTGGAAGTTTTTTAGTTCGTTTTCCCTTGTCGGCGCGTGCCCAATACTGAAATAGTGGCCCGCTTTAACGACCTTGTTACGAAGAATCGTTGATGCATTGTTTTCCTACGTTTTACGGCGTTCTTATTTAACTTTTATATAAGTAAATATTAAATTACATTAAAACAAAATTTGCTTAAATATAACATCTACTGTAATTTTTTAAATTGGAGTGCCTGTTTGTAATATTAAAATAACCGCTTTCTATTACATGCATATGAATTTACATACGGTACACTTACCAATACTTTTTTTAAATCTTTCTTATCTGTCTGTTTGTTAATGCTGATAATCTCTGTTCGAGATAAACACTGGAATGGCTGGATAAGTTTTCCCCCGTGGGAGAGCCATGTTGAAACATATGGGTGTTTGAGTATATCAGAGGTCCTTAAGAATGCCGCTTAAGTAGCGTAAAAAGCTGCCAACACAACAAATGTGCTGACTGTGGCGCAGTTGTTCATGGGTGGTGAGTTTGCTTATCATACTGGAGACCCATCTGCTTCGTTGTCCGCTATACCTTAAAAAAAATTTGGACGGGAGTTTTTCTGGCAGCTAGCTGATGTAATAAGAAGTAACTAAGGCTTTTTATACGTGAATAATATAAAGTTTTAGCAAGAAACGGCCAACTTAAGGTAATCTCTCTTTGATATAGTTGTCCATATTAAATAGGGATTGCCTTATGCTGGTAATGTATCGGGTATATGCTGCGGGTATGATATCTTTATTGGACCCGCTAGGTTGCGTACCGGGCAGGACGACTTCTGCTGCGTACACTTGTATTATAATAAAAATTTAATAAACTATTTATTAATTTTTGATATAAATACATACAATATATTTTTTATTAATACTTTTTATTATCCTACGGGACATTACAGAATACAAGTATTCGTGGTGAAGATGTGTGAATATCATCTCTAGCTTCTTACGATAGAGCTCAAAAATAAAAGTTAATAGAAAACTTAAAAGATACAAACCGTAACACTAAAATAATAGAGTAAAACAAAGGTCTGAATTATTTTTTATAAGACTATGGCAACAAGAAATACACAAAAATAGAAATTTATCACTAAAACAATAGAATTATTACAAATAAGGCCATAATGATTAGTTTTAAAAGTATGATAACAAGGATGTGGCCGGAAAATGAATGTGAGCCTAAATATAATGATCAACTTGATACAAATCCGAAGATAAACCTCATCGGGCGAGCAAATATGTTTTGAATAAATAAAAAGTAGCTTCATAAAAACGAAATCCTTTTATTGCCTTAAAAGCCTCCGGACCAATAGTTCAACCCATTTTCGATGTTAAACATTAACATATTTCACTCACGGCTTCGGTAATTTTTAATCGCTCAGAAATAAATAACACTCTGTTTAATTCTCAGGAAAAATATTCTGTATACGAACAAAAGTAAAATTCAGCAAGAGATAATTGGACGTAGCTGAAATTTCAGCTTGATTAATAACATTATAAATCAGCAGAAAAGCCAGACTTAATGTGAAAATAAAAACGGTAATTTAGATTAAGCAACGATTTTGGCGTCGCGTAATTAATAATGTAAATTTTAACGCCCCATAAAATTAATACAATATCATAACACCGTTATCAATTTATCAGTTTCATACTTTTTATTGATTTGAAGTTGTAGACATGGGGGTGCGTAGAAATCCACGCGTGACTTCAACTTTGAAATCATGACGTTATTTTGTGGGATTCATTGAGGTTTTTGTCGGTTACAAATCAAATCAAAATGTTGTTCCTGATTTCTATTCTGATCAGATGTTATTTCTGTGACAAAGTTAACTAAAAGATAACTTCACATCCATTACACAAATAATATGGCGTTATGTATAGCTTGTTACAGCGTATACACTTTTATACGAAATATACGCCACGCATAAAGAATGCCTTTCCCTCCTATTTTTTTTATTCTATAATAGACAACGGAGCAGGTGTGACCCCTGTATAGTAAGAGAACACCGCCGCCCATGAACACTGCGCCAAAGTTCGCAGATTGGTTGTGTAGGCGGCTTTTTTTTACGCAGCTTATGCGGAAATTTTAAGAGCCTCCGATATCCTCACCAACTCTGTGAAACACAGTATATTACACATTAATACCCCATGAAAACCCCGAGACTATACGCACGACTAAAGAGCAGCTCGCTACGCCTACTTCCGTTCAATTTTTTTACGGTGACGTAAGTGTAGGCAATTGTTCGATTTACTCCCAGCACCGAGGCTCGTCTTAATACGTTTCACTTCAATAAATATGAGAACTTACATTATTTCAAGTATTTTATAGAAGTACTTGCGAGTCGTGGAATAAATAAACCAAAGAATATATATACCTGTGAATTGTAGATTTAAAAAGCAAAAATGTTCCCTCAAACTCTGCAACGTTAACGAAGTTGAAAGCAGACATAACTAGAATATTGAAATTTCTTTTTACTTTAATACTATGTAACTGTGTCTTTTAAGAAAATTGAGAGTTGTTATAATAAATATTGTTTTTATCTAACTTCGGTCATAAATAAAACATACTGGTTAAGAAAATAATGGCATATAAACTTCATTTAAGATTAATAGTATATTCACCCTTTGGAAGATCCATGTTGACGCATATGCAGACGCGGTACCGCGTCAGTGATACCACAGGCCCACAGACTACTCAGCGTGAAATGGTAGTTGTACTTGAAACAGTGCTTCTACTGTATTTCGTTGAGTGAGTGAGGATATCGGAATCCCGTAAAAATGCCGCTGAACTGGCGTCAAAAGCCGCCAACACAACTAATTAGCGGATTGTGTTGTGGATACACATGGGCGGCGGTGTTCTCTTATTATATAGAACGCCCACCTGCTCTGTTGTCCGCTGTACCATAATAAAATAAGAGATTGTATAATTAGCATAAATTACCCAACAATGAATGTAATAAACTGTTTTGCGGAGCGTTCACCTGAAAATTGTAATCAAAGCAAACTCCACAAGCTGTGGCAAATAGAAAATGAGTGCTGTTTTTCTCGTATTGGCAAAATAAAAGGCAGTATATTAAAAATTGTCGTTTGAACACTTTGTATTGAGAGAATGTTAATATCAATTGTTCTCTTACCTTTCTTGTGGGGCACAGCGTGAATCGCTACAATTTATTAAAAATAATTGCGGTGGGAAACCGTTGATACCAATACATTTCTTAGATAGAGACCTCGTCAAATAATATATTATTGCCCATAATTATTTAAGGTTTAATGGTAGGTTTTAACCTCGATATGGAAGAATAAGTACATTTAATCAATAAAAAGCAAAAGCAAAAATTTAATAGATTTATGACTTATAGTGCTTTGTCTCCTGGATAGGTAAGATACTGTGACCCCTATGTTGGAGAAAATATCCTGCATCTCAAGATTGCTCTAGATGGCTACGTTTTCCTTATCCCTACGGGTTTGTATGTGGTCGGAACCTTTTTGCGAAGAGTATGGTACATCCAGTCCCATGTTCAGTTTATAACTCACAATACTTATAAGCGTTCCTTTCTTATCTGAATGTAATAGTTATTTTCTCATCTGTATAATAGTTCCGTATGATTACCAGATCAGAATAGTAACCCAGTCTTCCTAATGGGATATCGTAAGAGGCGACTAAAGGACACTTTACCGGAGGGTGGGCAGCAGCGCCCTTCCGAGTACAGCAGATGTTCTATCCATTTACATAGTTTTAATTGGTTATGTTTAGTAGTAATTCTAAGAAGGGCATTAAAATCAGATCTAGAGAACC
>DWCF01002621.1:0-23083 GCA_018230265.1 Delias oraia | reverse complement strand
GCAGCGGGTGGGCGTCTTTGGGGGAGGCCTATGTCCAGCAGTGGATTTAGATGGGCTGATGATGATGATGATGATACCTGATATACATAGAATCTGAAGCCACGTGGCCTAATAGGCTGGTCAACTTGTCAGTTACCGGAATCATGACGTCACGTAGCTCGATTTCTGATTAGAAAAACATTTATAGTTTAGATGTTTTTTTTATTTTTTATGGTATAGTAACCAACGGAACTGGTGGGTCTAATTTAAGGTAAGAAAACACCGCCGCCCATTAATAACCGCGCCACATTCCGCGCCTTGGATGTGTTGCTGCCTTTTTATACCGCTCACGCGGCTTTTTAAACGCTTTCGATATCCTCACTCGCTCTGTGAAACGTAGTAAGCACAGTTTCAAGTATATCTACCATTTCACGCTGAATATTCTGTTATCCCGTGGTATCATTTCGGATGAGCCGGCCAAATTTGTGCGTCAGCATATGCTTCAGCGGGGCTCCCCGTGGCTGCGAAATTATTAAGACTTTTATTGTATTTATTCATTCAGTCTTTGGAATGACATGACAGTTGAGGCTTAATACTGTTTCACCACTGACAGAGCAACGCTGAAGCTTATGACGACACACTAATTAGATCGGTTGACCTGGAGTGATAATATTGGCACATATAATGGGGAGTGACAGTATACCGTAGGCTCATTAAATTAAAGCCGGTAACACAACCAAAGCATGGATAATGAAATGTTTGTGCGCTATAATCAAATACAATTAAATTGTCATACAAATATCTAACTAACAGTTTGATGTCCCTTCTGAAATGCACCCGTTAGAGTAAGCAATAGGCCGGTGCAATCTGTCAAGCAGCAGGCTTTATCGGTGAGATTTGATAGGGACGCTACGTTTCAGCGTCGTTTGAATCGAGATCCGACTCGTCAGTGACTCTGCATTATGTATGAGGGTATATCTCGTGTCAAAGGCAACCTTACGTTCTACGACATAAGGGCGCATATCCCTTGTTAAAATGATAGAGGAGCGTAAGAATAATCGCGTATTTATGAGACGGATGCTGGTTGATTTACCGGGGCTTAAGATGTACACATAAAAGATTGTAACGAGATCCAAACTTAAAATGATGGAAATAAAACGGCGACCTTTTTCGATATTCTCTCGAGCTGATCTCTATATGTTTAGATCCCGACATGTGAAGAAATCTATATATATTACGTGTATTTTCTTCACTGGCATTACTTGTACTAAAGTAAAACGAAAATGTCGTAGCTCTAAAGAAGAAACAAAATGTTAAGCTCCTCATTTCCATATTTACTTATTATCTTACAGATATTAACCCTCTAAGAAAGTAACGAGCACGAGTCAATAATACGTCAATTCAATCATACAACACAGAGATAATATTTAATATATCCTATAGAAAAAATATTAGCTTTATAATGTATACATGTAAAGAAACTAGTATTTCTTAATGTCAAGCGTTGTTGATGCTGACTGATCCTGCAATGGAATGGCAATCAAGGTGATAAAAACTTATGTTAAATTAAATACTAAATCGTGTTTACTAAGTTGTGTGATTCAAGAGATGGTATTAATAAACTTTTAGTGTCGTTTTAGTTTCATGTAAGATTGTTTGCTGATTTATGTTATTTTACCTATTCAAGACATAAATTTAATTACTTTATTTTCTCACCTTGAACATAGTTTTAAATAAATGTCTTATAAAATGACACTAAAAGTTAATATTTAAAAATAATTTATATTATTATAATATAGTAATTTAATTATAATATATATTATATATAAATACATTATATATGTAATGTTATTTTTAGTCTTCTCAATAAAATAAAGGTTCAATGCGTTTCTCTATAAAATCAAAATCTCTTCTATTGAAAATAATGACGTTTTCCAGAAATGAAACAATAATTATTCCAAGTAAATGAAAGACAATTTCACCTGAAAATCAAAAAACAACATTTAAACAACTTCTTCGAGTCTTGTAAATTAACAATTATGTTTATACAATATTCCTGCAATGATACTTTTCTAATAGAACCTTATAATGACATCTTGTTCAGCGTTGACATGTAGGCTTTGTCGATGCTAGATAAAAAAAGTCTTATTTATTAAAGAATCCAAGGTTTTATTTACATATATTATATACAATAAATTAATTGACATTCGTTCGACTAACTAAAACTCGAGAATGTCTGCAACAATTTGCTAAGTTTTGGTTTTGAAATATTTGTAGAAGTTCAGGGAAGATTTAAATGACGGGAAGCATTAATAATAAAGGGAATTATAACTTTCTAATACAAACTATTCCTACCTATAAAATTTGGGATTTCCATCAGTCTAGCCCTATTAATCCCGTATTTGGCTTAAGTTTTGAACATATTTGAAAAAAATTGATTATGGTGATTCTTTGTTTACCGTGTTACCTGTTCAGGGAAAATAACTGTACAAGAATAATATTTGAAAGCTTCGATTGAATTTTTTCCCCTACAATTTTTAATGTTTGTTTTTCACTACGATCTCTAATTTATCAACCTATAGTTTATTTTGAAATATCCTCTTTCTTATCGATTCTTGAATATTGTTAGTACAATATTTCATATTTGTTATTACAATTCAAATTGTGTTGTATTTTAGATAGGCATATTATCAGAAATTACTTAAAAAACTTTAGAATGTGAATTTTTTTACAGATTTAGTATACATTCTGTATTAGATAAAGTTTTAAAGTTCCACAGAACTGCCAACATGCACTAGCTGCATAGCATCTAATCTTAGAAGATTTATCCGATGAACATTTTAATTGAAAGGTGTTATTTGGGGGAGGCCTATATCCAGCAGTGGACCTGAATAGGCTTTTGATGATTTGTACACATAAAAGCGATTCGGCGCTAACAGAGGCTTAAAAGACTGATTAGCAATGTAAGAGAGAAAGCCATACAAATAGTGTAGTGGACTATGGCGAAACAACAAGCGAGCTCGCGTTCGGCGGCGGTTGAGTTGGCGGTCGTTGAACAAACACGTTAACGAATGTCCTCGTTACGTGCGATATGTGTCCGTGGCGTTGTACGGCCGTGGCGCGAGCGGTGCGTCCGCCCCGGGCGTCGCTTCGTTAGGGATCCGCCGAATCCAACTTTTGTTTTCCGCCTTCTCGATACTTGCAATTCGGTCTATTTAGCTAACTTAGTTGCAATAAAAGACAACATTTATACTGCCAGGGTCTATGTTTTGTAACATTTATTAAGGTTATATGGACGATACATTGTTATTAAATAACATTAGTAAAAAATTAGTACTTTAAACGAGTTAGTAACTCTTAAACTTACAAGATTTAAAAGACAATTATTAATTGTGTCTATGTTTACTAGTACAACTGAGTGAATGCTACCTTTATATAAGTACGTATTTCAACTTCATCATAGTACGCACTCATAATGCTTCGGATCGTTTGGACAACGTGAACTCATTTTCAACGTTTGCAAACGTACGCATAGTTTTACAAGCTCACTTAAACATTCACGGCGCGTCCTATGAATTATTCGCCGCCATTAACTCGCTCTCCCAACTCGATGTGGTCGACAATTCACTAATTATTAACGAGCTTAATCTGCTGTGAAAGCATATCTTTCGATGTGAGCCTGTTTTTAACCAAATAGGCTAATAGAGGGTGTTAACATTTTATGAGTCTGTGTAAATGAATATATCGTTGCACAACGATTGATTGGATTTGACAAGATTTAATATTTTAAAAATGTGACGTCTGCGATAAAGACAACGATGCTTGCGATGAGCGATTTCAAGTAACAAATGAAATTGACATTAACAGATAAGAACAACTGTATGTGTGACTTTTGTCTTTAGCTATTAACAGTCGCTCTGCTGGTATTTCCAGTGATATAAAATGAGTTAAATACGGCTATTAGACTAACAAAGACGAGTAATACATCTCCGCAATGAAGTTAAATATAATTGTATTTCTATAATAAAACGTCCGCCGTCTTTGGCGTCGTAGCTTCTAAAAGGTTCTAAAATTTTTGGTAGCCTGACATTGGAATCTATATAACCAAGAGGTTTCATTGGCACGTTGTGTTTTACATCGTCATCTTTCACGAATTGGAATATTAAGCTCTCACCTATAATCAAAGCACAAACATATTTCGAGGCCTAAGTTATGAAAGTTGGTCATAGATCAGTGTTCTATTTCAAATACTGAATTAAAACTAAGGCCAAGAATACTTTAGAGAGAATCAATGATTAAATATTATGATGAGGTTCAACGTTACTATTTAACGCCGAACGCATTGGGGTTGGGCGGCTTTGTGGGATCGGGGCCATGAATGCGGTAGAAGCTTAAAGGAAATCTTTTCATACCACCTGCTTTTGGACAAGAGGCTCACTCTGACATAACAGTTCGTCAGCCAGAGACATCCGCAACACTATATGATGGAAACATGTATAGACAATACTATTTAACGTAAACTACGAAGGAAGAGTCTCGTAACTAAATGGTTCTAAAAGTTTTACGTGAAGCGAGAGCATCGGTTTCGAATCCCGGTCTGGACTCTCTGAAAGGGCTTCACAGTGGCCGGGCGAGTGTCTTAATACTGTCGCACCCTGGGGAGAGCCATGCTGAAGCATATGCTAAAGCACTAATTGGGCCGGCTCGTGAGAAGTGATAGTGCTAGTTGTACATTTGAAATAGTACTTCTACTGTGTTTCACTGAGTGAGTGAGGTTATCGGAAACCCTTAAAAATGCTGCTGAAGCGGCGCTAAAAGCCGGCAAACAAGAAATGTACAGACTAGGGCGTATGCACCTGTTCCCTTGTCCGCTATACCATAAAAAAGAAGGAAGAGGTGACATATACAACAAAATGAAATAGTTGTATTGTTGCAGTCATATTTTAATTAAAACTTAAATCACAGCGGCAGGTAATCAATCTCAAAAATTATATTATAATAAAGTGAAGACCAAACAAACTTTGTTCAGGCTGGGAATTGATTTGGCGCAGAACAAGCTCTGCGCCAATTCAATTATTTTAGGCGGAATATGAACATTTGTTGAATTATAAGAAACTCAGGCAATTAGCTTTCTCGCGCAAACAAATGTAATTCAGGTCAAAAATCATTCAAATTTTAATTCATATTAACTCATTATTAAATCATATTATCCAAATCAGATCAACTTTATTACAATAGTTCAGTTTTTACATTTATATATTGATTGCTTTACGTTAAATATATTTAATTGTGTAGTGGACAACGGAGCAGAAGGGTCTCCTCTGTTTAAGTGAAAATTCGCCACAACTCGCGCTTAGTTTTTACGCCGCTTGGGTGGCATAATTTCACAAGAAAACTCTTCGAAGTAGCTACGTCATTAAGCTGCATATATAAATCTTTGTATCTTTTCTTATTTTTAGCTTGAATTTAGCAAGTAGAATATTTTGGGTGGAAATGTAAGAAATAATTAAATATTATAAGTAGTAAAATGCGTGCGGGCTCAGAACGACTTCTCGAATATTCAGAGGCCTCGCCATTTACAAGAAAACGGGCTCCGATATAGTCGGGAAACTGTTAAAGCAACTTGTGCCTTCCCATCGTGCAGAGAAATTACCATATTTTTACAATTTTATGCAGTTTTGCATATAAAAGACACGCCGAAAGAAGTTTTTATACTAAAATAATTGGTTCCAGAACGATCTGTGTTTGGTGATATTATTTATTGTTGATTTTACGTCATGTATATCGAACTATCGGATTTAAATACTAGAGAAAATAACTTTCTTTTCAGTAATCTAAAAGGTAAGTTAGAGAACGTTACTTTAAATGTTACAACATTTCATGGGCTGGCATGGGCATTTCAAAAATCTAGTTTTAAATATCTTGTCAAAATAATGTATTGAGCTTCAGAGAGTTTTGAGTCTCGCCATGTTTTAGAGAAATTTATTAGTATATTTTGATTTATTAGCCATGTCTATCAAATTTGTTTGTGATATGTTTTTACCATAAATTGTATCTTTGTGAGAGAAATAAATTATTGTTATTATTGATTGCTTTATCTTATCTTTGGACTACGCTATTTTAAATCTTCATCTAGTTACGATTCTGCAATATAATACACTATTTATAATATAATATCTTCTCCAATATCAGAGCTCTCTCGAAATATCTTAGTTTAAAATCCTAATATTTTTCCAATTTTGAAGATGAAATGCAAGAATTACAGATAACAAGGTACACTTCATAAGTGAACAAATCGTTTCAGCAAACTCTTTTCATCAACGTGAAAAACGGGAAAATGTCAAGCGAAAATAGAAAAACTTTTATAGTAACTCGTACGCCGAAGGCCCCTTGCCGGCGTCACGTCGTGTTATCACTGCTAGATTGATGACTCAGCAATACAGACGTACAACAAACACGTACTTCGGCTCCGATACGTGCCTTGCCTCTCTACCCACATGCTTGACAATTAGGTCACTGTAGTGGTAATTTAAGCTGAGAATTCATTCAGCGGGAGAAATCTCACCCGTGGTAGAGCCATGCTCACTGACTAGTTGGGCCGGCTCGTCTGGAGTGATACCACGAGCTCATAGAATACTCAGCATGACAAGTACTTGTACTGTATTTCGCAGAGTGAGTAAACAAAGATACCGGAGGGCCATAAAAATTCTGGTTAAGCGGCGTAAAAAACCGGCAACAAAAACATGTGCGGACTGTGGCGCAGTTGTCCATGGGTGGCGGTATTTTCTTAGCATATGATCCACTAACTCCGTTGTCCGCTATACCATAAAAAAATAATAAAGTATGTAGAAATATAGATAATTAAATTTGACATTATGTATTTATAGATTTTCCAAATAAGTTTTGTTTTCATATTGTTCGGTTATTAATTGATAAATTATTGATATGGACAATAAAAACATGTTATGAATAAATTGTTATTAAAATTGAAATTGTAGCTGTTGAATTTTGTCGTGTTTATTTTAATTCGGTTTGAAGAGAAATAAGCGCCGCTCGAGCACCGACCCGCCCTCTGGCGGTCCGAGTGCGAACTATTCACTTTTATTTTCATTTGCATGAGTAAGGTAAGATGAGTAAGGCATGAACAAGCTGCAATAACCTTTCTTGCAAATTGTACATTCAAAAGGTTAATCATAAATTGGATCTCGCCTTTCACATTGATACACGATTGAAAACATTCGCGTTCGATCAATTTAAAACACTCATTATCAATTGTTTTCGTACATTTTTTTATGTTAAAGCGGGAGACAGATCAGGCAGGTCTCCTATATAGTAAGAGAGTACCGCCGCCCATGGAAAACCACGCTACAGTCCACACATTGGTTGGGTAACCTGGTTTTTACGCAGCTTAAGCTGTATTATTTAGGACCTCCGATATCACTAACTCAGCGAAACACAGTAAAAGTACCGTCTCAAGTATAGCTACAGTTTCACGTTAAGTATTCTGTGAGCCCGTGGTATTACGTCAACGAGCCGTCCTAATTAGGGCAACAGCATTTGCTGCAGAATGGCTCTCCCAAGGTTGAAAGTTTTTCTATTATGAAGGCAGAATGATGGTACGTATATACTGTTTGTCTCTTAACCAGACCTTACTTAACCCAGAACCTTATTAAATTTTAAGCTTATCAAAATCTGTAGATTAAGAGCTTGTTCAGACAGACATGGCGGAATCCGTGAGGATGCAAAGCAAGCGGTTCTAAACGCAAGTGACAGACGCAGACTTAAACGCCGACGCAAATACGCAAATTGGATGTCTCACGAATCTCTAATAATTTTATTATAATATTCCGCGTTTCCGCTGCTTCCAAATAGAAACTGAACGTGCGACCTGCAAGCAGCAACTGAAAGCGCTCAAGGCACTTCAATCGGTTGAGCGGCGGTAGCCGGGCGGATTGACTAACCACGCGAATATGTGTGAACGAATTAATGGCGCTAGTGTTAATAAAGTCTGAGCGGTCATACTGCGCTGTTTGCATCTGCACAGGTTCCGCTATGTCTGAACAAGCTCTTAAGGCTAATATAGCCAACGCACGTTCGAGAAACGTCACGCTGTCACGCGTTACAAGCGAGCCGTGCGGATGACGTGCTTCTCAAATTCCCTTGAAGCTCAAAGAGACCGTGAGAGGTGGAACGTTCACAGTTCAACGCCTTACTATGCACATTTGTCTCGTGACACGGTAAAGCAATCAACATGTTCTCACAACGGCCTTTTGTTAGCCCCGACCTCTTCTATATTACAGAATGTAAACTATATAAGTTTTTCCAAGTTTAAAGTTTATGTGTATGAAGAAATAAGTATTTCTTAATTTGAACTTGGTCGCGCTTAGTCCTGTCGCTGTCTATGAACAAACTATGCGATTTTAGAACGTAATGGTAATAAAAATTGATAAAAACGCATGTTATATATTGAATATCGATTATCAAGTTGTGTCAATTAAGAAGTGTTGTTAATAGACTTTTATTGTCGTTTCTTCATTTTGACGAAAGACGCCTAATAATTACAGTGGTGGTTATGTTATTGTGACATAAATTCAAGTATATTCAAAAAACCTGAATTTTGTTATATGTTTTCCAATTTTAAAATACTCTCTCTATTGATGTATACTGTCTTCTGTGATGTATGGCGCGACTCAGTCTATATTTTACTAAACAAATTTAAATGACGTCTCCCGCGTCGTGCCACGAGGTATTTTAGCGAGGCGGTCAGTCGGAACACATCGCGTTTGTGCGGTGAGCCGGACGATCGTTCTACTATAAATACGTGGCAACCCGTGGCCCAAACGTGTCACGTCCACTTGACATTGTTAGATATTAGTATATCCTATAAGAGAGTTTACTATTGACTTATACATTTACTTTTACCTATTTCAATAATTTTACCAGTTTTTTTTAACTCTAAGGATTGCGTGTCAGAAGTTCAACAACTACTACCTTGCAGGTCCTGGTTTCGAAGCCTTGTAAAAACCAGAGAAAAAAAGCTCATAAAATGGGCTATAGAGATCATGATAACTTAATAAGATTTAAAATATTGTTAAATTCAATAAAATCCCAAGTAAAACTAGAACCTAAGCACTCGTAGCATTATGAAGTTGAATTGTTATATTCAATCAAAAGTTATCAAAGACCTGAAGTAACTGAAAGAAAAACTCGAAAGGTAAAACAAAGGAAATGTTAAATTGAATAAAAAAGCGCGGCCGCTGTTCCGATGCATTCGCAATGAGCTCCGGCGAGACTCCGGCTGCCGTCCGCTTTAATCAGATACTTGTAAGCACAATTTTTTGAAGCCATGAGCTACAACTAAGAATTTTTTTTTACTGTACTAAATATCCTTTGATTTAGAATTTGGGGTACAATAAAGACGTCTATATATATGCGGCGTCTAACTAAATAAAAAGCTGATTTAAATGTTTGTTTATAATACAGCTGACGATGTGATACGTTTCGTGATGGTCAAACTTTATAATTTACCGCAGCCAAAAGTACTCATCTCCCTAAAAGGATGAATCGCACCACCAGCACAGCAGAGGTTGGGGATTTTCATGGGTGGAGGATTTTTCTTCATTTTATTCAAAAATGAAGAAAAATCTAACACAATTTTTTTCGTCGCTAAAGCGACCAACTAAATCGTAAAGATTTTTAGTTTGAATGCTGACGAGATCGAGATCTCTGTGACCATATAGAAAAGTTCGTGTGTTCTTTGAATTACCTGCAATTCATGTTTCTAATTTGAGACGTGAATCTAGACAAAGGAACTCGATGTTGAAAACAGAAAATATGCAAATTGAATAAAAAATATGACTGTTTTTTACTGCAGCATTAGAGCTGGCTCCGACCAACGAATTTATACGAACGTTAAATTTTCATGAGACTATTAATGCTTGCACACCTCCTCGTCTCAAGGCTTTCGTGTTATAACTGTACAATAAAAGGCAGTATTTTAGCATTCATATTACCTATTATAATAAACCTTTATTTCGTTGGTTTTTTCACACTAGACTCACCTAAACAAAGATATTAATTTTTTATTTACAACTTTACGATATTTGAAGATTTTTACTCTGTGTAAATTTACCTGTCTACGTTTGACAGACAGATGAGTAGGTTAAATGTCACTGTGTTCATATTTATATTGTCTAATCAGTTTTTTCAATATCTTTGTCTTTGATTAAAATAATATTTCTTAGTTATAAGTTGTATCTCTCCTACAATTTTGTTTTATATTCTTTTTTGATTATCTGATATTATATTCGTTATTTATATAACACAGGCCAAAAAGTAAGAATAGTAATAAATGCCACTGATGATGTAAAATGCATAGAACATGTTTTAATATAATAATTATTATTAGTTGATATTTTTTTTTTACCTGAATTACCATTTGATTAGTCTTGTTAATTTATTGTTGGCTGTGAATTCATTTAAATTACATTTACATAAAAGTGTTAGAGTGAAGACCACGGACCGGCAAACGCAGCTTAAGACGTCCACCTACAAGATGGACAGATACTGGATGCAGGTCGCCTCCGACAGGTATTCATGGAAGTCGAAGGGAGAGGGCCTATGTCCAGCAGTGAACGTCTTACTGCTGAAATGATGATGACATATACATAAACTACAATTGTTTATTAGTCAAAAACCCTAATCCACAAGTAATATATTTGGTATAAAATAAAAATTAACTACTTTAACATAAATTACAAATTTATATAATATGTACCTTTTTGTAACACTTGACCAATGCTCCGCTATTGATCAAGTTTTATCTTGATGTTGCGGTCCACGTGATATGTATTCACACAAAGTTTGAAACACTATGTTATGCCACTTCAAATAGCTTATAGAAAGCCTGAATAACAATATTGATGGTGTAAAACAAAGTATATTGTATCATGAACATAATTTAATAATCCTTAACTTTTAAAAGAACAAGTTTAGCGAGTTTTAAAAGGAGTGAATGTTTAATAACCTAGATATTCTTGAAGAAAAATAAAATAACTTATCGATTTACAACTTTTCTCAGAAGAAATGAGGTCTTTTACGTTTACAATATTTTCTCTAAAGATAAAAGCAACTTAATTAAAATTTTTATTCACAGATCATTATCTTATTTCACAAGTCTTTTATCTTTTTAAACCAAGTACATTTTCACTTGAATAATGTCTTACTTTATTATTCGGTTGTGTCATTTTAATTTATAGTAGTGTGTTTTCAATTACATGACATAAAGTGAGGATCTCATGTAATACAGTTTATTATTTTTTATTTATATAGTATAGCGGACAACGGAGCAAGTGGGTCTCCTATATGGTTACAGAACACCGCCGCCCATGGACAATCGCGCTACAGTCCACGCATTGGTTGCGTTGCCGACTTCTAACGCCACTTAAGCGTAATTTTTAAGGACCTCCGATATCCTCACTCGCTCTGCGAAACACAGAATAAGGACCGTTTCACGCTGAGCATTCTGTGATTCCGTGGTATCACTTCGGACGAGCCGGCCCAATGAGTGCGTCAGCGTATGCTTCAGCATGGCACTTCCACGGGTAAAACAATTGCAAAATACAATACAACACTCAACAGAAGTATACAATAAAAGATTGGTTTTTTGTCATATTAGAACAGATACAGAGAAAAGTTTAGTATATGTTAATCATATCTCACAGATATGAACTTGAAACATTTTTATCTGAGTTCAAGAATAACACAATCATCATCCTCATTCGAACCGTAAGATGACCACTGCTGGAAATAGGCCACCCCTTCGGACCTCCATGCATATCTGTCAGAGGTGACCTGAATCCAGAAAATAAATAATAATAATAACACAACTACAAAAAATTATCTATGGATGTGAATTCAAGAGTAGGAATTACGAGAACTATGAATGGCATTTGATTAAACGAACACATTTAAAATGTATTTTTTGAAATCTATTTTAGCGCTCAAATTGCTTCCGTGGATAAAAGTGGCATAACGTTTCAGTTATCTTTTAAAGTAGGATTTTCCGATAAGTGGATAAAAGCGCAATAGCATCATTATCGATATCTGCACTGCTACGTTCGACTGCTACGGCCGCTACGGGTGCTACGGGCCCGTTACGGCCAATGAAAGTTTTGCTTTTGCTGGAAATTGTTAGTGTAACAATAGTTTTAGTGCTATGGATATGATGAATATACAAAATATTTACATTATTGCATGAGTTTTTACCTGTTTTGAAGAGAAATATTTTTTTTATAGTATAGCGGGACAACGGAGCAGGTGGGTCTCCTATATGGTAAGAGAACACCACTGCACATGGACAACCACGACACAGTCTGTGCATTGGTTATATTGCCGGTGTTTATGCTGCTTAAGTGGCACATTTAAAGGCCTCCGGTATCCTCACTCTTTATGCGAAACACAGTAAAAGTACCGTTTCTAGCTGAGTATTCTGTGAGGCCGTGTATCGCTTTGGACGAGCCGGCCCAATTAGTGCGTCAGCATATGCTTCAGCATGGCTCTGCCACGTGTGCAAATGGTGGGCCTCACAAACATTTTTTCCATTTCATAAGGTTTCTCTTTTCAACTTAAAAAGAATGATTCTTTTGCTGGGCAAGCAAGCATCCTGTTAGCATCTCTACACAATAAAGGATGCGATAATGTTTCAAATGCATAGTAAGTTTAAACATAGTTCTTTGGGCTTGCGGTAAATTTATAATGAATTTACATAATAATTGAATTATTAGAAAATATTTCTATTTTTTTTCAATATAGATTAAAAATGTTGTGTACTAAAAGTCGTATGGAATGGAACAGTATAAACTACTACATAAGAAGTAAAAGCGCCTGCCGAGGTTCACTTGCTACACGGTAAATAATGGTTAAGGTGTGTCCTCAACATAAGCAGATTGCAAATTCAGTCTGCATTCTTTTCTGGCCGTATCAAATAACTAAAAATTAAAATTCTAATATTATACGCAACAAAGACAAAATACCTGAGTGAAATTATAGTAGAATAAACGAGGGTCATCTTTTATCATCAGAGAACCTGCTTATGTTTCGCTATATCACAAAAGAAACAAACCTGTTTTATTATTAATACATTTTGATTTTTACTATTAATACAATTCGAAAATAAATTCGCGCCCAACCTACGTTTTTTTTGTTTCCAAAATCCAGATTTTATTAAATTGAATCAATGTAAATAAAAAACGGCAGCTCTTTGTAAATTGCGCACTTTAGTTCTATAAAAAATTATTAAAGTAATATCCGCTCCGCTCATGTAAGCGGAAACACGTGAGCTGGGCGGGCGGCACTGCCCCGAGTAAGGCGGCTGCTTTACGACACGTGCAATAAACCTCTTACCGCGACCGCACCTAACTCCGGCGAGACAACTGCACACATTTATCTTGACTTTTACTTAACCTTAGCTACCCGCCATTCTATTACCTATAAATTTTATTAGCTTAATTTATTACGAGCGTAAGCCTTCTCGTTACAGCTTCTCTTATACTAGTACTTGAGCTATTAGGAGTGATTTGATCGAGGTTTATGAGTGAATTCTTTCGAAGTAATATTTAATGTAGCACCTGTACCTTTGATGATTCATTAAAACTTAAACTATCTTGCATTGAACATTTCAATCATCTTACCTTTGGCAATAACTAATTTTTGTTCAGAATCTTGAAATAAAGTATATATAAAGTATAATACACATGATGATTCCATTAATTCAACGCAAATTTTTCGATTAAAGCACATTCAATCACATTTAGCTATATCCTAAGCGGTGGGTATAACGATTGTACTTGAGTTCACAGCAATAGCAGCTCACAGCCACAAATGTACCGTAAAATTAACATTAAACCCTTATTGAAACAGTACTCCAATGAATGAAATATAGGCGCATTAACGACCAAGTTGATTTTCCTATAGTTACGTATTGGTTTTGTTGTTATAATTGTTTCTATGAGAATATTATACGTAGTGTTCTAATTGAAAATCGAATAATTATAGCCCCGTTGTCATCTGGTTTGTAAGATATCGTGACGTCATGGGTCCTGTCTGAATATCTAAACACTCTCTAACCCATAGGTTGGTCATGCTGAAATACATGCTGCCATGGAGTAATTGAGCTGGAACTAAAAAATAAAATTCATCAAAAACCATTCAAATAATTTGAATTGTAAATTAAAATATAATTGTGCAGACCGAGATTCGAACCCCACACCTCTCGCTTCATGGTATACTTTTAAAACCATAATGCTACGAGGCTCTCAAATAAAAATCACATAAAATATGTATTAATTACTATTTACTTACAGTTCAAAAACACAGCATAAGAGACAATCGTAAGCAAATGTTAATTCAAAAGTGTTTAATTTTAGAGTATTGCTTTTATTGTGGTCAAAATTGCGCAACATGATTGCTAACGAAAACGAGTGCGTGGTAAAACAGAAAAAACAGGAAGCCCAGCAATGGCGGCAAAAAGCGATCGGTGATCGGGCGCTTCGCTCGCAAATAGTGACCGAGCGCCGACACACTATTCCCTTTATTGCTTTTCATTTAAAATTCAAACCGAATTGTAAGAAACCATTTCCTTTGTCCTTTGTTCCGGACGCCTTACCTGATCCAATCTCAGCGCCGGTAATAACTTTTGCATTCTACTTAGCTTATGAAAAATCTTACTTTCATTCGCCTTTCATTCGCTTAATATACTTTTTATTATGGAACAGTTGTTATTTCTGTTTAATTGACAAAAGA
Source organism: Delias oraia (assembly GCA_018230265.1). Taxonomy (NCBI): domain Eukaryota; kingdom Metazoa; phylum Arthropoda; class Insecta; order Lepidoptera; family Pieridae; genus Delias; species Delias oraia. The sequence continues at coordinate 8,302 of DWCF01002621.1, read as the reverse complement.
GTTGTTGTTCGGATTTGATTATCGATCTACGTTTTTTTGTAGGATTGCAAATTAGCAAAGAACCATTGCTTCAGTCAGAATATTAGTTTTCGTTTTAAATATAGTCAAAGAAGATATATTTTTTAAATCTCAGACTGCTTTTTCAAATAAAATACACGTAATGAAACGTTTCGCGATATTTTAACCTTGAGCAATAAAACACATGAACTATTAATGGAAATAGAAACAAAATAAAATATGAAACGAACCCTTTTCCAGCTTTCTACGTATATTTTCGAAACAGAGAATTTAAAAATATACCTTTTGCGTGAGAGTCTACGTCATGACGATCGAAATTGAACTCAAAACGTAGACAACAGAGTCTAATTTCGTATGTGTAGTACATCAATGAATCGTGCTGTGAAGGGAGAAGAAAAACATGCTCGCGAAATATCAGTGGAGCGCGATGTATGAAGATGATTAAAGGCCATAATATCTTTTATACGGTACAACACGATATGAGAAAATACACGTAAAACAAATACTGTATGAAGAGAAACATTATTACATTTTTTCCCCGTTTGTTGCTTAGCTGTTTCAATCCTGTTTCACTCACATTATTCAACAACTCTTCAGCGAAACTATACATAGTGTTTTATTATAAACTAATATAATTATAAAGCTATCATTATTAATAAACCCATTTATTAATTTAGATAATACTCCAATTATAAATAATTACTCGTATGTGATTCAATAAACAATTATGTTAGGGTTACATTAAGAAATAAATCTAAATAATCTAGTAAAGTTTATTAAAAAGGTGATCTTAAATGATTTCTCATCGCCTATCAATTGTAGTCGGAAATGTAACTTATCCCATCACCGATATTAATTGGCTGAATCCAAAATGCTAATATTAAAGCATCACAGCGAATTCTCAAGAAGAGGAATTAACCAGGAGAAAGACCAAGTTAAAAACCAAGCGCCCTTGACACGGATCCCACGTCCCTTCACCCTGCCTCCCTCTATTCCGCTCCCCGCACCTACTCCGCTCTCTTCGTCACTCCTTCAACTGAGCTACGTGAACAAACATTGCCATTAACTATTACAGCTTGTATGAAGTCATTCTGGCGCCATTTCAGTGAATCCAAATATACATATTTACTTTAAATTATGGAACTGAATTTGTTTGGTTGATTGCTTTAATCTATGGTGTGCTTTGAATTTAAAATATCTTTTAACGTTGGATACTTTGTAGAAACTTTTTCTCTCCGTGGAAGAGTAATGCTGAAGCTTATGCTAACCCACTCACTGATTAAAACGTTTTGTCCAGTGCAATAATAAGAGCTCACATAATGGTTCTTTTACTATTTTGATGAGTAAGAAAGGACCACTCATTCCTTTGAAATTGGCAACACAATTACAGCGCGGATGACAGTTCCATTTACCATGCACCATATAGAATAAATACCATTAAGTAATTTTATAAAATTTCATTTGTTATTTTCATTTAGCAATCGGAGAAAGCCTTTGAAATGATGTCTTAATGAAATCAAAGCATACTTTCCGTTTATATGGAGATGGTTTGGTGCGAGGGTGCCTTCGGATCCTCCAATAAATCAGTGAGGAGCGTGGATCATTATCTCTTAGAAATACATCGAGAGATACCAATTACTCACAGCCCTACTTCCAAGTTTTATTCAAAAGGATGTGTTATACTAGCGCCTTATAATTTTTTAAGCATTTTTTTTCTATTATTAACATCCTAAAACAAATCTAAATATCCAAGCTAATGTAACATGATAAAAGTTTAGAAATTATAGATATTACTAAGAATAATTTAAAATATTGTGACATAGGTTTCTTGTAATATCTAGTAATCCAAAACCACAATTAATTATCGATTGTAACTAGAAGGATGGCATTGATTGGTCCCGTGATGGTAAAAGATTACCAGCTTCCCTGTCCAAAAATATACTCGCCTCTATTGTATTTCAAGAAGCAAGCTTAACATGGTAAACTTGGGGTGTCTACAGTTTCTCTGTGAATCACAGTACAAGTATTATTTCATAATGACATTATGTGACACCGTGATATCTCGAGATATTCCAATTAGAGAGACAGCATGTCCCATCTATAGAAGAATAGAGAGAGAATAGAATCTTTTATTTTTATTATATCTATAATGATAACATTTATAAAAGACTTGCACACGTGGCAGAGCCATGCTGAAGCATCTGTGGACGCACTAATAGGGCCGGATCGTCCGAAGGGATAGCACGGTCTCAACGTGAATCGGTGCCTGTACTGTGTTTCGCTGAGTGTGTGAGGATATCGGAGGCCTGAAAAATTCCGATTTAGTGGCATAAAAAGTCGGCAACACAAGCAATGCGTGGCATATAGCGCGGTTTTCCATGGGGTTCTCTTACCATATAGGAGAGGCACCTGATCCGTTGTCCGCTATACTACAAAAAAGCTTTTAAAAACGTTTAATACATTATTTAAAGTGTTTCAATCTTTTGCAAAGTCCATTTTTACTTTCTATTTTAACTTAAAATTACCTTTATTTTCTATTTGTGCAAGATATCGTCAAACTCTACAAGAACTTATATGATAGAGGAGATTTTAAGAATGTTTTAGAAGATATTTGCCTGGGGAAAGAACCCCGAACACCTTTTGGTGCGAAGATACGTTTAAAGCAAATGAACGAGCGTTGCGTGGTGCTGCTACGAAGCTACGATCAATACCACTAATTCAAGAGACGTATGAGCTAGGGTTACAAGGTGAACTGCCTGAAAGTCTGTATTTACCAACGGTTCTAGCTTAAAACATGGATACATATATTTATTCTAACAAACAGCAACATGTATCTTAACATTCCTTTAAAGTATACACAATTTGTATTTACATATAAATTAAGGAATATATGGGACCACATCATGACTGAAATTAGTCTAAACACCAGGAATTTATGAGTTTATTCATGTTTTTTTGTATAATCCGTTTAAAAATACCAATAGAAAATACAATTTTCCATTTCATTTACAAATTAGATGTTATTAATTAATTTATCTTTTAAAGAACCTTCGAGGTTCTTCTTACTTTTTCGTCACAGCTAATTTAAGTACAGCAAGATATCAATCTTAACTAGGTAGGATATAATTCCCATCAGTCGCGGCAGTGATGACCCTACCCGACGGAACGGCTCTCTAGCAAATTCTCCGTGCGGTAACTAGATAACTTCTGACGTCGTTTACGAGATAATCTTTCGATATAATTACGTTTGAGCGTAAAGGGAAAAGTTTAGAGGGAACAACTGCATCCGTCTCATTCACGACATGGACGTTTTCACTGTTTACCTGCTTAAGACTCAAGTGACGCAGAATACTGCTTTTTGAATCACATAAGTGATTCTCACCTTGAAGGAAGGAGATGTAAAGAAATTAGGATTTCTTTATCTGAACTTGGCTATGCTATGCGATGTCATTTTCTATGCATGGAATGTTTTGCTGCCATCTTGATACGTAATGGCGGTAAAAACTCTTGCCGAATTAATACTTATCTATAATATTTGTGAATTGAGAGGTGTTTATATTTTAATTGTTGTTTCTTTATTTTTAGATTTTCACCTGCTCAATAAATTAAATTATATTTTCAGAGAAACATTTTCAATTCAAAACAGTTGATTTTCGCACCCTGAATTTTGTTTCGAATGAGTGTCATATATATTGGATATTGGCTGGATGGATATATTTTGAACCCCCTAATCAGACCATAATTATTATTATTAATTTTTTTTTATTTTTTATTAATTAATTTATTAATAATTAATTATATTTGTATTGTTTTGCAAACCTAAATTAATTCTTGAATATAAGTAGTACTCAGTACTATGTGGGTGTATCCATTGGTGTATTTTTAATGGTGTTACTGGGTTATTAATAAATATTATGCTATAATTCTGTTTGTGCTCGTATCAAAGCCATACAAATGGTATTTTCATAATATTCTGATACGACAATTGTTTGTTCTATATTTACTAATATCTTATATAAAAAAGATGATATATATTGGATGTAATTGACGCACGGCGACAACGGGAAATGAGTCATTACAAAGTGACATAATGAATAGACATAATATATGTACGTAGTCAAGTTTAGGTTAGGTAGTTTAGTTTAAGTTTGATAATTTTCACAGTAGAGGTGTGATAGCGTTCAATGCCTTTTCGAATATAACTGTTAAATATGTATGCCGTATGGTCCGATAATAAATACAATTTAATATGCATGATTTATCAAAATTATCATCCAAAAATTGACTAAAGATGCTGTAAGACTAAAAACTGACAGGTTTGTTTAGTTAAATGAACCTCGGATGTATACTTAAATTTTACTGTATTAGATGGTTGTTTTATGATTGCAGGTAAAGATAATATTCTACCGAAACAATTAAGAAAACCGTTGATAAAAGCCAAACGTCAAATACAGCATGTTAAAGGTTCATTACTGACTCGTTGTGCAACGTACATTGGAACTTGAATCGTAAGTTAATACCGAAATACATATCTGTATGTTAATCTGAAAGAGCGACCCGGGACTGAGCATTAATTAACAGAGAGGCGGTGTTTAGAAGCAGAGCCATGCAATTCGCTGCTTTAACCAGTTAATTCGGAACAGCTACACAAATATTTAAGAACTTACTTAGGGGAAATACAAGGTATATTACAGCATAAGTATAAACATTGAGAGATATAGTAGTGAATGAAAGAAAATCTATACGTAAATCAAATAAATTTATTAGTCAGTTAGACGATAGTAAAATACTACACACCGCTCGATTTACATAATTTTTAAAATAGATTGAGTATCTAATGTAATATAAGTTTTTATCTCTCTTTATTGCCATTACGTTCTAAGATCACTCGGTAACTAAAACAACGTAACATTTCCTTCATGGACAGTGACAGCGCTAAGCGCGGCCAAGTTCAAATTAAGAAATATAAATTTCTTACATATTTTAACCATTTATTTAAGTGTATACATTTTCCTGTAAACCGAACTCTTGCCACACGAATATGTAATAGACGCGGTTAATGAAGATGTTTTCTCGGAGAGCGGCGGCAGTGACTGCGTTCTGGCGCTAATGGGCCGCTACACGATGCTAATTACACTATTATTAACCCAGCAAGGCGCGAACTGCTCCGATATACGGCTCACAGCTGAAAGCTCACCGTCGCTTAATAACGCTGTATTAGTATTAACACCCCACTACATTGGATTGCACAATGATACATATTAAAATGAAATGAAAATAGATGATTTTCTCAAATGTTTTAATTATTTCAATATTGTCAAATTTACAAAAGACTAGTATGTAGAATCATGGGCAGATTACCCAGCTAGCAAAACCAGTATTACCCTATTTACACAAAATATTGCTAAAAACACGTGCACGTTAGCGATTGCAGAACAGAAGAGAATTAATTTGGGAGAGCCATGCTGAAGCATATGCTGACGCACTAATTGGGCCAGGTCGTCCACAGTACTACATGATCACAGAATACTCAGCATGAAATGGTACTTGTACTGTGTTTCGCAGAGTGAGTGAGGATATCGGAGACCCTTAAAAATTCGCTTAAGCGGTGTAAAAAGCTGGCAACATAACCAATGCGCGGATTGTAGCACTGTTGTTCATGGACGGCGGTGTTCTCTTACCATATAGCAGACCGACCTACGTTATCTGCTAAAGAATAAAAAAAGAATGTTTCAAGGGAAGTAACTTTTTATGGTTATATTTATTAATGGTAAATACTTAAAAAAATATATTGAAATAATTAAAAATTTTAAAGATTCAATACTTTATGGAACAATTATTTAGTTCCATAATTTCCCTTCTTAATGTCGAATTGTTAATGTCTATTGTCAATTTGTTGTTTAAGTGGAATACGGGTTTAGTTTAAGTAATTATAAAAAAGTAACACAAAGTATTGGATTTCTCATATTTGTATTGAAATTATGTACGAGAATGTTTAGAGAGAAATATTCATTGTGAGATTTTTCTCACAATAATCTGCTTTAAAAATCAGGTGTATAAGCAGCTTTAAAAGGAGACAAGTTTAGTTTGTAATAGTGCTGTAGATTTTTTGGCGCTCGAAACCTTTCACAAGTTCCGTGAGGATTTCAGTTTGAACGAGTTTTAATTGCTTACATGTTTTTAGCAAGACTCTCGCCGCTCAATATGGCCGCCCGCTTCTCCGAAACACAACTTTAAGCAGCACTCAGCCACTTCGCCATGTTGTGTGCAGAAGTAAATCTGGAACAATACGCATTTTAAAATTGAAGTGTTTCATTAGCGCGTTAACGAGTACTGAGTACTGGTACTGGTTAACTGGTCAACGTTCTTGCGAATTGAAATCGTATATTCAATCCATACTTTGAATGTCTTTCCTTGCTTATTGGACTTGTGTGTTTATTGGAATTAATTTGCGAGATTCCGTATAAGCTGCTTTTGGTAAATAGAAAAAAATTACAATCCGTTGCTCCTTCAACTAACGCATTCAATGGTTTACAAGTAATGAAAAGCTATTGTAATTCTTTGAAATATCCATTCGTACAAGATTTGAGTGAAAAGGTATAATTATAAAGAGCTACGTAAATGTATAGTTTTAAACAGTATTGAAAAAGCTGTAGGAAATGTTTTCGAGTACAGATTAATAGGGATATTCTTAAGGCTACATTGGCCTTCCAATTTTCTTTATCCATACAATTTTCGTGAAAAGAAATGATGTCTACGTTTAACGATCGTCGGCTGGGCGCTGCGAATGTTTTTTCATCTCATTGAAATCGAGTGAAAAGCGTCGCCGAGATACGGAGCCTCCGACTCTTCGACTATCGCTCTCCATGTCTCTTGCGTTTTGTGCTCTCAATGGAATGACTAATGCTGAATAGTACCGAGCTCTTGATACTAAATAATACCAAATGCCTTGGGTTGCAGTTATTCTTCCTATGAGTCTGTAGAGTTATTTTGATTGTATTGAGAGGTGATTTTATGAAGCCGTGCGTGAGCTAGTGGGAGCCAGGGCGGGAAGTCGAAGCATCCACTGGCTTACTAATTGGCCCGGCTCATCCGAAGTAAAACCACGGATGTACAGAATAGTACTGAGTGAATACAATATTGAAAGACCGACTAATTGAACTTACCGTTTGAATTGCTTAAAAATCTGGCAAAACAAGCTAAGCGTGGATTGAGGCGCGGTTGAATAATATTCAAAGTGATCTTACTGTCTTCAGCTAATATAATAAAAAATCAGTTAGACATATGCACCTAATACAAAACGTGTAACGAAATTTCTGAAATAGTTAAATTTTTGAGTGTACAAAATGATTTCGTTCAATATTAATGATTTAGTGTTTACATACGAAAATTAACTAAACTCATGTATCGTAACAGTATTTAATTACATGAAAATTAACATGATTTTAATATCGAAATGTTTGTTTATATTCTATAAACTCTACGAATCGGTAATCAAAAAGGATTAACATAAAATATAACGTTTTCGAAAAACTATTTCCGGCTTTGAGCAAGCATTTCACTGAAACGCAGCGTGTATTCATGAAGTTGAAACATTCGCGAAAATTCACAATTATGGAGCGAAATTGGAGCACAAACAAAACGACATGAATTTCGCGAAATGCTGATATAATAACCTGCTGATATATTTCAACCGAATATTTTGTAGCGAGTCAATTATTTGATGGCACGCTGGGAACACGTTTGTCAAAGGTAATAATAAAATATTCGATGTACGTGCGACGGATTACATACTACATTATACTGCTGTTCTTGCATTAAGGCAGACGGTTTAAGAATCTAATTTTAGTAAAATTTATAAGTAAGCGGATCTTAGTTGTTAAATTGTAACAGTAATTTTACAATAATTTTAAAATAAACATCATTAATTATTCTAAAATGCTTTTTATTATTAACGATCAGACTCTTTAATAAATAACAATTAATTGTATAGCGTAATGTTAATATATTGTCAAGCTACGCTCGGGTAGGTGGCTTAAAAAGGTCAAATTAATTAATATTATTACTGCTAGTCACATAACCTTTTGTTGGGTTCAGGCTCACAAAGATTTACATCTAGACTGTTGAATCTGCCTAGTACGGGATTTTCTGTTTGTCATACAAAACACTTGAAAATATAATTAATAAACTCCATACAAATCATTTTTGAGGCGACTAAAGGACACTTCACCGGAGGGTGGGCAGCAGCGCCCTTTCGAGTACAGCAGATGTTTTGCGATCACCA
>DWCF01002620.1:0-23091 GCA_018230265.1 Delias oraia | reverse complement strand
GTTGAAATATATTTTTGTGTAGCTCTAGATTAGTAAGTGTAATGTATAAGATCAATTTTGGTTACTTAATTATTTTCATGGGCGGCAGTGTTCTCTTACCATACAGGAGAACCACCTGCTCCGTTGTCCGCTATACTATAAAACAAATTTGCTTCAGTGGAAACGAATACTAATTTACCAAACCTGTGTCAATATTTACTTATTTTAAAAGTTACGCAACGGAATTCGTTTAAATATGCGAAGAGAACGGTATAATAAAAGAAACTAAACGATAACGGAAGCGACTAAGCAATATTTTTCAGTACAATAACTCAAGTAAATAAATAACACATCTTATTTTAATAACACCACGTATTATAAAAGGTACCACTTTCTATAATACCTATATCGGAGAACACACCAGAGGCTGCTTGGTAGGATATCCAACGTAACTCATTCTGCGCTTTTAGTCGTGTTGCGGCTTTTTGTGAGATAATCTGAATGAAATTCAACTATCTACTGGTCACAATGGTGGTAACTACTCTGGACGAGTCGGACCAATTAGTAGGTCAGCACATGCTTTCAGTCAAGCAACTCGCCCACTTACTGCCAAATCCTTCCCAAGACCATGTACAATGTAAAACTTAAATAATTTTCCGTTTGAGAATCGATCCCGATACCCATGGCATCGCGGATCGCTTGGCCACGATCACTAATATAAATCTAAGAGGATATTGTAGCGTTATTAGTACACTTAATGACTTAAAAATCAAAATGCATATGATAATAAAAGATAAAACGGCGATTAAATCAAAATCACGAATCGTCAGGCGTGCTATCAGTGTGACGCCCGCGTAGCGATAGCAAATGAGATGCCAAGATTAGCAAGTGCAATTGTTTTTACGGCTGCCGGCCGGTCTTTACCGTTACCCGCTAATGTCTCATTGCGGGCGACGAATTATTTCAATGCGATATATCTACAGCCGGACCAAAATTGGATTTTATTGGTATATTTACATGCTTGCCAAGCCACGACACGCAACCGACAGCTCTCGCTTGCCGCCGACTCGGTTCTGTGTCGGTTTTTAAACAAGTCAAAGGCAGCTCTTGTGAACATTTAACACACTCGCAAGCTTATATGTTGGTAATAAGTTCACAGGTTGTGGACTTCTACTAAGACTCGCAAGCGTCTAAATGACGCATAATAAAAGTACCTGCCCTAGTTTCGCGGCATTGATTTAATAAGTGTATATTTTTATGAGATTGTGAGTGCATTTCTTGCTGTCTTTATTTGTTATTTATTATCAGTAAAAAAATGTAATTATTTTTAAATTGGGAACATATTACCTTACTTTCGAGACACTATTCAAGTTTAACATATAAGATTTCATTAAAAAGGTAGTAAGCAGTGAGAGAACATCTGAACCTGGTGAGGCCTAATTCACAAAGAGTCACAAAGAGGCGATAAAGGTGCCGTCTCATGGTTTGTTTGGCGGAGCGAGCGAAGTCGCGCGCGGCGCTTGTCTCCGAATAAAGAAGCGAGCCAACGTTCGGCGAACAAGTTTTTACATTATAACAACTAATTGTTGCAAATGAGGTCGTGACGACCTTACTTTTTACTTTTCAGTCGGTTTTCTATAGTCAAGGATTGTGAACCTTCGCTCTATTGGTTGGGACATCCCTTTGTCTGCTGCTAAGGAAGCGCCGGTGGTGCAAGACGACTCCTCACCGGAACTATTCAGTTTCTTCGTTATAATTATCTAACATTTTCGTTTTCTAAGGTACTTATACCTCGTGAACCCATCTACCTTCAGATTTATTTACAAATCCTTACGACTCACGGACCTATAATTAAATAGCGTATAAAACCATAAAGACCTGTAACGCATCCGCGGACTAATTCTACAATTGCCTGACATTAACGTTACACGACCTTTGCCGTGGAAGAACCATTTCGAAGTCTACACTGATGTACCAATGGCCAGAGTGATAGCACAGGCTAACAGAACACCAGCTTGAAATATCACTTACACCATGATTCGCTGAGTGAGCATACCGGCGGCGCATCGAGAGTATCTAACCACTTAAGTGGTGTAAAAAGTCGGCAACACAATCGAAGAATCGACTGTGGTGCGGTTATCAATGAGCAGCAGCGTAACCATCAGAGCCCACCAAAATTAAAAAAAAGCTTCCCATACGAATATAAAAAAACACGCGAAAACAGATGTAAATAAAGTGTTCGTAGTCCACATGACGTGGCATGCAAATATTTAAAGTAGATTCGGTGCGGAATCCAGTGATGGATCCGAGCATCTCAACACGTCACCACTGAAGATAAGCTATCTTATCCACAATAATGTAATTAGAAACACCTCGCATTTACATTGTACCCGCTCCATGAACCAATCTCTCGTACCTACGTATACGTAGCGCATAGTCACAGACTTCAAGGTGAATCTTTTTAACTCTCTCCCACTATGCCTGCGCTATTGGAATCTCGTGATCTAACTGTGTTTTTAGTGATTATATGTAACAGCTGTGTGAATTACATAAGAAAATAAATAGCAGGAATTTCAGCTATTCCGGCTAAAATTCAAGAAAACGTCAAGGCATATAACGTGCTATATATTATGTGAGACAGTGTGATTTTGTTCGTGTCAATGTTTGAAATGGCTCGATCGTTTGACATGAACACATCTATACTAATATTGTAAAGATAAAATATTTCATTGTTTGTTTTAATCGAATATGCTCCGAAACTCCTTCATTGTTGCGTAACTACACACTATCTCCAGCGAACATAGGAGATATATATATTTAAAAGATAGATCCTCACTCAACCGTAGCAGGGGTATTTCCAAACAGATACGACTTGGGGATCTTTAAGAAAGGAGCGTACATATTTCTTAAAAGCCTGCAACGCATCTGCAGATATGTTAGGGGATGTCCATGGGCGGAGGACCGCTTGTCCTAGGTGAGCCTTCTGCTCGTTTGTATTTTCATAAAAACAGAAACGCCAATAATGTAACCCGACATATAAAAAATAACCTTTTTTTTTTACATCGCGTGCGGTGCGAATCGTTTGGATTATAGAACTAATGTACAACGACTTTGCAAGATTTGATTATCTACAAAAAATATTGCGATAGCATATATTTATCAGCTATAGTTACGGTGCAATAGGTATTCTTTTATTTAAAAAAGTAATTAAAATGTGTCTGTAAATGGTCAATATTTGTACCATGGTATTAAATTTTATACATTGTCAAAATTAATTACTTTCATATTCCAGATTGATTCAATACGTTTTTTAATTATTCCGTTCGTAAGTAATAAGCTCGGGTAAGCTACACCACAGTTTGCGTGGTAGGCGCCACTGGGGCATTGCTTATAAAGCAAGACGACATCTGCGTTCTCAGCTACCGTGCAACTGCTATCTCTTTCTGGCCTTTTTTCTGTTTTGATTTATGACCAAGGAAAGGACCACGTCCTTACAATACAGTGTTATCCTTAACTACGCGTTCAATTGTAGCTATTGGGGAAAATTAGTTTATTTTAATGTTTTCTATAGATCGTCCAAAACATTTTCTTTTATTGTATTTTTGTATGTCTATGGGGGATGTTGAAAAGCGCCGCCGCATTTTTATCGTGGTTTTCTTTTTCTTTGTGCGGGTAAGTTAAATAAGTCAATAAAATAATAAAGTACAAAAATAATAGTCTAAGAAAGTGAAAATGCAGTTCGCTCGTAGTAAAAGTCGTAGAACACGCGTTGCTACGACCTGAGACCTACGGAATAAGGAATGAGGAATTACTAGAGAGTAATTCCTCATTCCTTATTCCTCAAGCCTTAAAATTTACTGTCTTATATTATACAATACTAAATTGCTTACAAATTATATAATGTGTGGTTTGTTTTTTTATATAAACAATATTTTTTCTTATTACGTCTCGTACCTACTTAAGAATTACAATTGTACGTAAGCCTTTATTAATTAAAAATTAGAGTCGAAAATGAATGTCAGGCGAATACACGAGCACAGTAAACATCCAGCCCTAGCACAATTCGCGACTGTGTGTAAATTAATTCACAAACGTGACAAGTCGCCGGCGACTCATGCGCAACTAATTGTCCATTAATGCCGCGGCCGTTGCGTCGCCTTCTTATGAAACCTTCGCTACATATTATATAGCTTTTCAATTGCCGCTTTTGTAATATCCCAATTTATTAACTACGACTAGTTAATAGGAAAACATGATAACATTGGCCGAATCATGTTTTGCCATTTACGTCTCCGCGTGTTGCGAGACCTGGTCTCGAATCCCGGGGAACATATAGAATATTGCGAGTCTGTGTGAGAATTTTATTTTTAAAAGAACTCCGTATAATTTTGAAGTTTTAAAAGTTTATTATTTAATATCTAAGAGAAGAATAAAAACACATTTAGATTTATTAGTAACATTTTGTGGCAAATGAACAAAACTTAATTGGCTATTGTTTGGACAAATATACTGTTCCATAGTTAATATGTGTTTTTAAAAATAAATATATCATATCAAAAGGGATTTTTACCGTTCGGACCTCTTTATCAAACAATAGAAAGATAAATATACTAGTATATAATGAACACATAGACAGACAATAATATATCTGGATACTTAACAAGTCTTGTTGGGCGGCGGCGCGGCGGTCGTGTTTCAGCGGAGCGATTTCTATAAGGTGAAGGCCCATGGCGATGAGATAAATTATTTTGACCCGTACGAGGTCTCAATATACAACTTTCAAACATGTTTACTCTTAGTAAACATTGAATAATAATGCAAAAACTAAGAATGTTCTAGCATGGAATGGAAGCATGCTGGGCGCGAAAATTATACACAGTCATTACTAAAAATTATCTGATTATTTTAAGATGAAAATCCATGGGACTTATCGCAGACGATTTAATAAATAAAATGATCTAAATGTTATAAAGAGTGCTTCTGGAAGTTTATTCTTAAAAGAGATACAACATCCCGAGTGTATAACTAAATTACAAAGTACATATTAAGAGAAATAAGCGACAAAAAACTATTTTATTTATTTCTAAAATTCACAAACATACATATAGAAACTTCTAGACTTTATTACTCACCGAGTCGTTTGTTATAAACTAAACAAACAGCAGAAATTATAAAAATCATATGTCAGACATGATTCATTAATGGACACCGCAAAGAGATTAAGTAGACAACAAAATGAAAACGGTTTTAGCATAATCCCGCTTAAGCTACGTCTAAATACAAATTATCTGGACCGGACGTGCATATGACTTTTCTATAACGGAAACGACATTTTTTATTGTTATTAGATTAATTATGCCTTAAGATAAGATAGAGAGATAGGTTTATATAATATAAAAAAATTGCTATTCAGTTCTGATTTTTTTTAACTTACCTAAAAGAAAAAAAGTTAATATTAAAGTTAAAAAATAGCAAAATGAATACAAATTCAATTGTTTAATATTATTTATCTTCGAGGAAGATTACGTTGCTTTAAAATAAAACGTAATATGTTTTTGAATATAATTTATAAAATTAGTTAAAATCTTTAGATTAAGACTAAGACCGACTAATTTTAGCAAAAGCAAGACTGACCGTGTAAGACTTGACCAAGAACAAGACTAACGCTTCTTTTAGAAGTGATTTTTGGAATTTCTCATTAAATCTTTAGACATATTTTATAAATCTGGTCGGTCTTTACATAGCTATGCTAATTCAACCTCAAAATGTTCCTTTTCTGATAGGTTTTTCTAAGATCTGAAGTAAACTTTAGTAAATATCAAGTCTAATAGGTAATTGCAAGACTTGCAAGACTCTTGCTGCAAGACCAAGACCAAGACTAGAAGCGCAATAGCAAGATCAATACCACGACTAAGCGAAGTCTTTCATTTGGGCAACATTAATCATGAGGCACGACATTGTTATTGATTAAAGAAATCGCTAGCGAGATTAAAAATTTTCAAATGCGGGATAGTAAGTAGTTCACGTTGTGTTGAGCGAGGCCGCGCACACAATGCCATAAATAAAGGCTGTTACAATATATTCTATCTACAATAACTTGAGTTTTGTTTTTACGATTTTCACTTGAACCTCGAGTCTCGCGTCCTTTTAGAGCGCGGACTATGCTAATTAAGCTAATAAACTGAGAACTGGGTTTGTGACTTATGTAAAACAGCACACAAACATAATGAACCTAAATACATAATTCACATCAAGATAATTCATTTAAAATTTTATAACTTTACGTTAATTTCAACCTATAAAAACTGTAAAATTGTCGATACATCGAGCTAAAATAGAAAGCCTATTATTAAAAGCCTTTTTAAAAAAATGGTATGTAGTTTGTATGAATTATGGATGTACAAGAGATCTTTTGGTATTCTGAAAACCAATTTGTAAGCTTCGCTAGACTCACATAATTAGTGTTCCGTCTCATTTGATATCATATTGATCATAGAGGGAGAGAGTGTAAGACGTCGTCGCAATTAAAGCGACGCTTACGCATAAGAGGCAGTGTTTACTTGTGGTAGACAAGAATTAATTAGTAATTGAGTAGCGCACACCGGCGCGCAACTCTCGCCTGCGCCGCGCCGCCTGGCTTGCCGTGACACAATTTTCAAGAGGAAAAAGAAAATTTTACAACTCAATAGTTTTTCGGATTAAGGACGCGAAAGTTGTCTTTGTTATATCCTCGTGTCATACGAATGTAAGACACGAGGATCGCGATTTAAACATCTCCATTCGAACGCCAAGTTTGCGAAACCAACCATGGAAAGACTTATCATTGGAATGAACTCACGTTTCTAATTGACTGCAGTAAGAACGTACAAAAGATTTTACAATCTTACACACGGCATAAAGTTTGTAATTTTAATTTGGAGACATTTGTACGTGACGATGGGCTCTCTGTTGACATCTTGTCAGGCAGACTACATTGAAGCCCACTTGACCTAACTTCTGATGGAAGTCCGACAACTAATAGGTAACCAGCCTCCATCGCAAACTTGATTTCGAATGAACGCGAAAATGGCACACTCGGTGCCTATAATTAAATTGAAAACTATCAATAAAAAAATAATAAATTATCCGCATCGAGAGATACATAGTGGCTTTATAGCACGCAATAATCTATAAATATATTTCGTAATTACAACGCAAGGCGTCAATAAATTTGCTAATTTATTTGCAGCCATCGTTGTAACCTGATTACAGTTCTTTGACAGATACTAGTGTAAATACAGTGTTGCCAATTAAAATAAATAAAAGGTAACATTTAAATCAAAGCGCCGGTCGCGACGCGTTCGGCCATGGGCGACACTGACGTTCTACCATTAGGAAAAGTCCATGTCTATCCCGTTGTCCGCTTTATAGGCATAAAAATTTAAAAAAAGTACCAAATGATATATCACTTAGAAACACCATTTAAAAAAGGGTATATTTATTAGGTTACCTCTCGGTGACTCTAAACGCGATGTAAATTAAACGTGGCATTGTAATTGACAGTATCTTTCCAAATATTATATGACAGAGGTCATCTCCGACAGACACCTTCGCGTCGCTTAAGTTTTCTTTTTACTGGCGTAACTAAGAAAGAATCTTTAGCAGTTTGACATGTCTGTGTCTACGTACGTACGGTAACTAAAGAAATGTATTGTAAAAAAAGCGATTTGAAATTATGATACTGATACTGAACTTAAGAAACTGTATTTATAATTAACTATAAGGAACGTCCATTTCAGTCTGTGGTATTTTTTGAATTTTTTCTTACAGGAGCTATGTCTATGTCAGGAAAAAGTTACACCTTCCGAGATTTAAGAAGTGAGGAATTCCATTTGTATGTTAATTTAATTTAATTGCTTAAATGGATTTTTCTATAGCTTAGTAGGTTAAGATTGCTTAATTTACTGTGTTTTGCAGAGTAGGTGTGGGTATCGGAAGCTCTAAAAAGTACCGCTAGAGCCGCGTAAAAAGCCGGCAACACAACCAATGCGCGGACTGTTGCGCGGTTGTCCATGGGCGGCGGTGTTCTCTTACCATATAGGAGACCAACCTGCTCTGTTGTCCGCTATACTATAAAAAAAAGTTAAGACCATATTTGACGTAATTCACTAGTTATATAAAGACAGTGGTTAATAATATGTAGAATAGGTACAAAAGTCCCTTATAATCAATTTCCTTCCCAATTCCAATGATTCATATGCTATCGGCCATGACGCGGCCTGTGCATTGAGCGATTAACTCCTGTGTTTATTATTTATGAATAATGGATTTTTATATTTTGAAATGGCATCGTTCAGTTGAGTAGTCAAAGTTAACAACAACAGATCTATTTGTTTCTTATTTCCGAGCGCTGAAAAAATTTAAGTGACCTAATTTATTTAGTTTTTTATTTATTTTATGTTTTCGACGTGTCCAAGTAAGATATTGTAATTATATGGAAAAATCTCTACGAATTTGCATAGATATCTGTATATTATCCAATAAAAAACTACATGGTAAAAGCTTTAAATGTATAATTATGATTCTCTCAACTAGAAATTAGCAACGTAGAATGCGTTTCATTATTTCATAAGAGACAATCTCAAAATTTTGGGTGTTTTTTTTTGTTGATCACTCTCTGTTGGAGTTGGAACCTCGCCTATCGATAGCTGCCAGTGACTCGTTCACTCGCCCGTTAAATACGGGAACCGAACCAGTTCGTTACACATAACATGTCGGTAGTCAAGGTGAGGCATTGCGCGCTGCGCCGGCGGCCACGTTTGACACTTGCTCTCTATGCGCAGGCGCAAAGTAAAAGGATGCTATTGTATGTAGCGATATACATATGTAAATCGCAAACCTGTTTTGTGCTCTTGAGATAAATTGCTTTTGTGAAACCGTAATAAACTAAATTAATTTAAAACTCCATATTTTTCCCAACACAAAGTCTAAGCGGTTTAGGTGCTGCGATGCGACGGACACACAAGCAGACAGACGCGTCACACTAATAAAAGCCCTGTCGTATCGACGAGAGAGTATGTATCTATTTATTTCATTCGTTTCAGCAAAAAGAAGCTGTAAGTAACTTCCATTCAAGTTGGTATACGACAGGATACAGCCATCACCAATTGCCAATTGTTTAGAGGCCTATTTTCTTTAAGTAATCAAATTTATTAGTATGTCAGTTTTTTTATATTGGACAACTGTGCTGACGGATCCGCCGATGGTATCTTCTCTTAGCGCTGTCCACGCTTCAGTTGTGTTACCGGCTTTATTTACGTCGCGTATGCGCTTTATGAGCCTACGGCATCTGTATTAATTTAGAGAAACACGGTACAAGAACTATTTCATGCTTGTATAATGTGAGCCTGAGCTCTAATTCTTGCGTCGACATATGCTGAAGCATATCCAGCAGCTCCCCACGGTTGAGAGATCGCAAAGACACTTGCCCGTGCCTTGCCAAGCAGGGGATCAAATTCATACAGTGCGACCACGAAACTCTCAAAGTAAACAGCTGTATATTGAATCTCGAGCAACTCAGCTGAAAACGAGAAAAGCTAAAAAAAAATATCGATCGTAACCTCCATTACGAACGCGATACGATTCGTCATTTACTTAAACACGTCAAACAATTGTATCTATTAACAGCCACTCTAATTGTTCAATAAGAAATGAGACAAGCGCAAGGAGTATACAACATATTTTATTTGAAGTGAAACATCTGATAGCATTCGCCGTATGCGAAGCCAATAATCCACTTTGACATTACAACTTTAAATGTAATAAAAGATTTGTTTGAGTGTTGTGCAAGCATTGAGCAAAGACGTGAAAGATAAGAGCGATATTACTTTTATCTAGAGCCCTCGTCTTTGACATAGGAAAACAGTCCGCCATCTACATGAGTTATGATTCAACAAAGCAACGCACAGGTATATAAAATCGGGGGTTACGCTCGCTCACCACTCGCTGTGCTGAGATGGGGTGACGGGTGGTAGAATTCTCTGATAACGTAATAAAAATATACGAAAACCGATTAATACAGATCTGTTAGAATTAGACGATGGGAATCACTCGCATCAGAATCCTTATTATGTTTTGATATCGGTTAAATAATTATTAAAGGTGTTATATGGTCAAATGACTGTGTAATTAACTTGCTCGTTATATGAATTATATATCGATAGCGGTAGTTTAATTGATATGTTATGTTGGAAATCCCTCCGAATTGATTGATTGTTGATTGAGAACAAAGGGCGATCGTAGTGGTAAGGGATCACCGCCGCACTTGTTCAATCGGACTTCGGAGGTGTTACTAATTTTCTACGCTGCTCAAGCAGCAAGCTTAATTCGTTAGGCCACCGGAACTATCAGCCACTCAACAAAACACAGTACAAACACCATTGCACATTGGTGTTATATATGAGCTCGTGGCATCACCCCTTAAGAAAGTGCTTCAGCTCAACTCTTCCAAGAGATCAGTGATCAGACAGTAAATTAAATTAAACATTGTATTCAGAACTAGAACTGAATTAGGTGGGTACCCCAAGCGTCATAAAGGTGGTTGAGTCTCGTGTGATGCCGCGACCTGCAGCCAATGGTTAATATAACGAATGGTTTAGAAAAACGTTGCTTAGTGAGCTGTCAAATTGTGATTAACGTTACGACTGAGCGGTCTCGGACACGGGTCACGGACACATTTACGCGCGAACATATAAAAAATATTTCCAATTGCAATCGCGGTATCACCGCGCCGCGCCAATAGCTCTTACTCATTAACCTTAATCTAAATTATCGAATGACAGAGAATTTATTCATCTTATCGAGCTGCAATAACTTAACTGAATAAGCTGAGGCAAATAAAGAAAACGTTACAAGAAGTATAAATATGCAAGCGTAAATATGCGAACGGATTCGGGAATTGAATTCACATAGCAATGGAACAGAAGGTCACGCCACATAGTTTAATTAATTATAATGAGCGCTTGAGAGGCAGATAAATATTTGGGCTCATTCATAACGTAGCGTTTATTGGTTTGGTTAATTCAGCTCGTTGAACTAATTGTTCGGAGGGCCTTATCGAGCGCCTGCGCAGCGCTTTGAAGCCTTTGAAACGCACAAGAAGGCTCGTGACGATTGCGGCTTTATGACAACCTTCCTCGAAGGTACTTGCCTCAACCAAGTTGCTCTCATAAAGATGATTATGTATACACAGATTTAACAATATTTGTTACACTACGTGACCTGACTAACTTTGTTCAATCTGGTCAATAGGTTTACCGAAAAGTTTATATTGAAGAATTAAGTTACGGTTTTGTGTTTTCCTCTGCTTATTATGTATATTTTTCACCGCTTTCGTCTTCCCTGAATTCCCATAAATATTTCAATTAGTGCTTATTTTCAGGAAGACAAATGCTCAACAATTATATATTATTATAATTATATATATTTAGAATTATATTTCACATAACAATTATATTGGCAAGATTTTATTAAACTCATTATAAACAGCGCAAGTAATTAACTTCTTTTATACATCGTCTGTCTTTAACAATTGAGTTGTTATCGGCGGAAACAATTTGTGCGCTTCTATGAGTACATATCACAAAAACACTTAGTCACTTAGGCCTAGTGGTAGGTAGACATTACGAGACGACCAAGACACGCAACAGTTTCTGCTGAAAATGCACGGTTTGTTTGTAAGAGATTCGAAAACGTAAAAATATTCTTATTGGGAATTTGCGTCATTGAGATGCTTCGTATCATAACTTCCACCCGATACGATCTCGCGAGTTAGTTCCCTATCAAGATAAGGTAAACCTTAAAGGTTTTATCATTTTAAGACTTATAGATTTGTGTGTTTGTTTAAAATATTAAATAGAATATTTATATACATTTATAATTATATAATAGCGGAAGACCGGCAGATGGGTCACTTGATGGTAAAAGATCATTCATTTAGCGAAACTCAGTACAAGTAGCATTAAACGGTATTTCGTGAATGCGAGGTAGTATCAGCATGGCTCTTCCATAGTGAATACGGTGTTGACTCCCGCCCGGCCACTGTCAAGCCCTTCCAACGACTAAAAACAAATTGTTTAATATTGTGGAGCGAATAAGTTCTGCAACTCTAGAATTCTATGCCATCATCTCGTCCTCCGCGTTACAGTTCCGAAACTCGTAATCTTAAGCCCGTATTGCGACTCGCAAATGTGTTAAGGTAATTTTTGCGTATGAATATTCAAACGATATATCCGCTGATGCATACGGGTTGTCTCGTAGCTGTCGCGTCGAATTAGGCACGACACGATACCCATCTCAAGCCAAAGGAGACTCGATCTATCACTTGATAGGTACAAACTTTGGAAAATGCCAACACCGTCTTATAACGAAAAGTTTGACATATCTTGACCACAAGGTAGATGGCAAAAGGGATTTTAATTCATCGTTTTTCTATTTTAGGCAATCAAAAGGTGGAGCTTTTGTTTTTAAATAAACTTTGATCCTAAACGGAAGAAAAATAGTGCAAAGTAATAAGTATAAACGCTTGCGAGAAAAACATATGCATATCAACATAGATATATACTAGAATTGGTTATTTATGACCATCCAAGAAAGATTCTCGAGTGGCGACCGCGTACCGGAAAACGCAGAGTGGGACGTCCCGCCACGCGATGGAAGGTCGCGGGCAACCGCTGGACCCAGATCGCTCAAGATCGTAACAGGTGGGCGTCTTTGGGGGAGGCCTATGTCCGGCAGTGGACTTGATAAGCTGATGTTGATGATGATGACCATCCAAACAGAATAATTACGTTTATTATTAAAATATTTATGCTTCGTTATTTATTTTTTATTACATACAAATTCAACATAACACAGGTTTAATATAATTTTAATTAGAATCGCATTCTTGGCGTTGTTAAACAGATCTGAGCGTTTGATCGCGTTACATTAATAATAATCGTCTCAATATAATAATAAAAAACTTACGAATATAGAACTAAATGAAAACAGCAAGATGCATAGTGAAAAATGGCAACTCGGTTCCGACATTGTGTCGGTAAATGCATATAAAGTGCTCAAACAAGTCAAGGTCACTTTTCTCATTACCATAATGTACCCATTCAAATACACCGTTTTCTATAGATCATTGCAAAGATTAGAAATTATATTTATAATTCAGAGAATACAACAAAACAGCGTTTATAGAACATATATAGAATATGGAGAAAAAAAATATTACAAGAATGATAAAAATACGTTTTTATTTGCAAACAGGAGCCAAAAGACGAAGACGATGCATTATTTACCTTTTAGCTAAAATCAAATCATATCCTAAAGAGTTTTGTTTATTTTTTTCAATTATTAACATTAAGATATTATTTATAAGTCAGCATGTAATAAATAATGTAATGATGATGATGTAAATGGGCAAAAAATGAGAAAACCTTAACTAAAATGTCAGAAAATATGAATTTAAAAAATTCTGCGGCATGCACCATATGTGCATACACAGAGAGACCCTATAGTGTTTTGTCATAGTCCTGAATGTGACACGGAACAGTCAAATTCATTGAGCTGGTTCTTTAACGAGCGATAACATGAAAATTAACATGAATTTAATTGATAACAGTGCGAAAATACTTTCTAATGTAGTAATTGCCAAAATATTGTTTTTTATAATACAATGGGATTTAAAGTAAAATGTTAAGTATTTTAATAAAAAAACCTATGTTTTCAAAATGTGTTTTGATATCGAGGAAAATTTTAAATAATAAATAATAACTTCGATATTCGAATGCCACAAGATGCCCGATGATGAAAGGATAAACTTCAAACGAAGTGGTTTAATATAATATCTTAATTATCACTACTTATCACTGTTAATACAATACAAAATAATATTTTCAAAAGATATTTAGATATTTTTATCAAAAGATCACTGTTAATACAATACTAATTATTATTTTATAGTGTATCAACAGTGACCTTTCGCTCCTACGAATATACGCGTCCCTAAAAAAAACTATCAACGCTTCATAAAGGATGAGAGGGCTGCGTCGTAGGCAGGCGACGGAAAAGCGTGTCAGCGCGAATGAGCGAATGAGAAACAAGCTCTGCTTATTAGCTAGGATACAAGACAGGAGTTGACTTTGACCCAGAACCTCCAGCGATGCAATGTAACGGATGAATGGCAAGCGACGAGCGCACGGCAACTCAATCGGCGCATTCGTACACACCCATTAGGCATCTGGAGCCGGCCACTCTCCGAGCGCACAATTAGCCACGACTGAGAACAGCATTGAGCCAGGCCACTCCGCCCACTGCCCGTCTTCGCACAATTATCTAGCAGTGATCTGGTGGCGGTTAGCTCACGTGTCGCCGCCGCTATCGCTACAGAAGCAGGCATCAAAATAAACAATGGCCGAGCGTGCCAAATTATACCATATAGCGGAGTGTTGAGCAATCCAACGAAACACAAACTAGCACACACGTAATTTCAATTGATATTAAATTGTCAACGGCTATTTACTAACAACGCGTAGTTGCTGGGCGCGTGGCCGCGACGACTGCTCGCGCTGACGTTTCGAATGACACTGACGGCTCAGCGCCGTTGTCTTGAGGGCTGAGGCCCATAGCGCGTGGCCGGCGCCCGCGCATGGCGGTCCAGTGTCGGGCACAACAGGTAAATTGCTGCTGAAAATTACTGCAGTGATGCAATCGTCAACTGTTCTCTTTCCTTCGCAACCTTACGAGTTATCGCGACCGATCGAGGCTGAAAGTAAACAGAAGCGGAGGCCGGGTGCTTCTTTCTCTGGCGAGCGCTAACAACACTGTCCAGATATTACGGAACCAGCACAATCTCATACATATAAATAATACTTGTAAAGGTCTACAGATACTTCACTCGCATCTTAGAATATTTCATGAACTTCAATATCCGTCTTTATATAAACAGTTTACGTAGCTAAAGGAAATAGCGACACTCCACATTGATATAATTATGAATATCACTGTTTCATAGTTAGCAAGGAGATGATCAGTCTTCCATTTACCCCTCTTTACTGTAAATAAAACTATGGTGCTTTTCGCATTGTGTAAAGGCTTCTAAAATTAAGTATGAATAAGTGTTCTTCAATAAGTGAATCAAATCGATAATAAATATAAAAAAGGAGCGGTTTTATCGGTCCAATAAGAGATCATTACCGCACATAGACAAACATTTTTAGTTTTCTATCTCACTGAGTACAAGTGCCGTTTTACGCAGAGCAACAGCTCCAAGAGTCCATGAAATCATGGCGAACGAGCCAGCCCAATTTGTGCGTCAGCATAAGCTTTAGCGTGGTTCTCCTCCCTCACTGGCTAGATCAAGGAGCGAAGAAGACTACTTCCACGATGACTCAACTGATATCAGTAATCAGTCGATTTAAACGCAGTTTGATGGTTTTCATTAAAACCGCGCTATAAATAAACACGAGAGAATTACTCCAACAGATTCGAAGAAACACCTTGAGCCGCAAAAACATTAGCTTTTAAACCTGTCTTATTTTCTTAACGCGAATTCTTATAGAACATATTGTTAATGGTGTTTCTGAACTATTCCGTGTGGCGTTTAACTGAAACGTAACTCAGAAATTTGTTGTTAAGATACATTTTCTACACTAAACTGTAGAGAATCATTTAGAGACATTGAAATTTAAATGAGAATGAGTCGGTGGACAAATCGCAAGCTAATTTAAAAGGACGTAATAATTCTTTTACATATTGAAAAGGAAAAAATTTGCGCTATATAATGTTCTTGAAATATTTTCATTAAAATCTTCATACGCATCTGT
The DNA here is from genome assembly GCA_018230265.1 of Delias oraia. Classification (NCBI taxonomy): domain Eukaryota; kingdom Metazoa; phylum Arthropoda; class Insecta; order Lepidoptera; family Pieridae; genus Delias; species Delias oraia. The sequence goes on along the minus strand of DWCF01002620.1, from coordinate 7,261 downwards.
GTACCTATTACAGCATAGCCTTCACATCGACACATAGAAGGCTTCAAGGAATTCACATAACACTACATACGAACAAGTACAGATCTGAAAAAAACAGTCGAGCAACTTCCACAACCTATTATCATTCTTCTAATATGTATTAATAACATTTAAATTTATTCCAATCTAAAATAAAGTTCAATCGACAAGCACTTAGTGGCTCCCCTGGCCGCTACATTTGCAAATCTTGATTCGTTTAACTAGAGAATCTTTATTTGCCAATTGACAACACCAGTATCGGATAAACAGCGCTTGTTGCATCCTTGAAACAAAACAAGTACTCAGCAGCGGTTAGCAACGGGCTCGCGTGACGAGCGCACGAAGGTTCGCGGACCCTACGACACCGATTCCAATGCAATTTTCAACTCCCCACACAACACTCGCAAATGCAACATCTTCAAAGAAAACAAATGGTTTTTTTATAGTATAGCGGACAACGGAACAGGTGGGTCTCCTATATGGTAAGAGAACATAGCCGCCCATGAGCAACCGTGCCACAGTCCGCGCATTGGTTGTGTTGCCGGCTTTTTACGCCGCTTAAGCGGCATTTTTAAGAGCCTCCGATATCCTCGCTCATTCTGCGAAACACAGTACAAATACCGTTTCACGCTGAGTATTCTGTGAGCGCGTGATATTACTTCGGACGAGCCGGCCCAATTTGTGCGTCAGCATGGCTCTCCCACAGCAAAAAGCAACAACGACAAAAAAATGTGATATGCAACATTTTTTTGCTCAATATCGTTTGTGCCGTTCAGACGGGAAAACGCTATTTGATGCTCCAATAAATGCTATATCTGTTGGAATTAATATTCAATGTACATTATCACTATTTCATATAACCCAATAGGGTGCTACCCATAGTTTTTATTATGATGATAATAATGAACGCCTTATAACTTTTAACAGACTTTTCACAAGCAAATTCACGTCCAAATCTAAGAGAAAAATAGTCTAGAAACTCAGGCGGATCAGATTTTAAAAATCCAAATCTTTAATGACAGTAAGTACCTTCTTCGTATATTCTTCGACTTTGTAGTTGACCTATCCGTTAGTTTTTTATATTTATTATATATATTGTACATGTTTTCACGTGGTTTTTGATGCAGAAAATAAGAAAAGTAAAAAGGTAGTATAGGTACAGGTTGAAATAGGTTTGACATATAGGTTACAAGTTGAAATCCACCAATTTTAATACGCGTACAATTTTAATACCAAACCCTCGACAGCTGGAAAAAATGTGCAGCACAAGATCAAATCACTGCAAGGGAAGCGCACAAGGGCGCAAATATTTCGCGGCAAATGTCAAAGTTGTCGCGCGCCGCCATGCTGCGAAATATGGCGCACTCGCGAGACTAACAGACCGCAGCCGCGCATGCTCCGAAATAGAATCGGCGATTGGTAGAGATCGCCAGACGGGCAGAATGAGGGTTGAAAATAACACAGATGTGCGAGATACACGGACGACTAACATCAAGGTTCGCTGATACATTTGTTGGAGAGCGAAAATCATTTACCATAACAATCATTCATTCATCAATAATCATTTACCAAGCTTTTGAACTTGTATCTATGATACTTGTATGTATCGAAAATCTAAACACATATAAAAACAGAAATAAATATAAAACACATATAAAGACAGCGAATTCGCTGATCAAATACGACATCCCAAACACGTCTTCCGAGAATATATGGACAGATAAAATAGCGTTGAAAATACGTTATAAAATGCTAAGGTTTTGATATAAGATGTTATAATAAGCTCTGCAAGGGCTAGAGGTGTCCATGGGCGGAGGACCGTTCGCTTTAGGTGAGCCTCCTGTTCGTTTGCCGCCATTTTTTTAAATAAAAAAATATTATGTTATCAAATACAGCAGGTTAGACAAGTTTCTAAGTAAGGCGATTGGTGTTTAATTTTCGAACTATTTTTAGCAAGCTAAAGTGACAATGGGCAGGTAATATTGCATGTAGAGCAGATAGCCGATTGGACCGAAAAGTTATAGAGTGTACACCACGGACCAGCAAGCGCAGCGTAGGATCCCACAAGGTGGACCGACGACCTTATAAAGTTCGCCGGAATACGCTGCATGCGGGTCGCCTCCAACGGCTGAAATGATGATTATTTAATAAATTACATTTGGGTGGTAGCCTGATCATCCACGATCTTCACATTTACCTGTCTACAATACATAATGTTGTTAAAATGCAAGAGACATACAAGTGACAGCATCAACAACAAACTCGTTAGGACATTGATTTGATTACTCGGTTTTCCTTCTACATTTTAAGGTGGGTTATTACGAATGACTAAGTGAGGTCAACCAATTTTACGATAGTAATTTAATTCATTATGACTGGGCTACGCTTTTTACCTACCAAACAAGCGTGATTCGACTCAGGACGACCAGAGCTGATGTGTTGACCACACAGCAGCGGAGGCAAGGCCAGTGTAGGCTGTGTAAGTTTAAAATCTGTTATAATCGAGCGAATCTTGCGCATCGTTCCTCGCGATTCGTTTACCTGACAAGACATTTATGCGTTCCCAACATAAACAAACATCTATCTATTAGTATTGTCCGACACATGCGCAGGCGATCGCGTTCACAATCTAAACTGTGAGTTGGAAGAAAACCATAATTACGCAGTCAAATACCTGTTTTTTAAAATCCATATTTTGGTTAATTATCTTTAGTTACGCATGTAGCGGCCAAAGGGTGAAACCAGACCTTTCCCCCTTCTATGGACAACCTGACTGCGTTCCATGCTTTACTCGTACTGTAGAAACTTCGTTTTACATTATCAGGGTGAGTGATTAATGACGCAACCACATCGCCTATTCTTTCACGAAAAGGCTTGAGGTTATGCCGCCATTTCACGCTGCTTAAGCGACAAGCTAATGTATTTTTCAGTATCATTACTCACACATAGAAATCTGTAAGCCTGTGGTATCACTCCGGACCACTTAAATTCTATTCACATCATGGATTATAATACGAATGGTCACATAGTCATACATACAAAAATACTTGAGAACGGTCGAGATATCTTTAACGTCGCACCTTACTTTTTCCAATCAAAGTTGAATTCCGTAAAAATTGCGGAACAAACCTTTCCAATGGTAATAAATTAGTTACGAATGCTTAACTTATCACGTTTCACGTGTCAACCATGAGATTACATTGGTATTTACTATCGCCGAGCTGTCAATCACATGGGATGCAATGCCGTGCCACCGTGCACCGTGGTGGCCATGTGCGAGGCCAAGGGCGAGAATTTTCCATACGAATAATTTATTTAAACGCAACTGTGTATTTACTCCATGAACATTAGTCCATATGTTACGACACTCGATTTACACACTGCACCGTAGACAGAATAGTGAAGCGACATTGGGCGGCGTCTACGCACACGCTCAATTTAGACATTTTCGCGCGCCGTGATGTCAGGCGACGTCACCAATGCGTCGATGACTTCGGATGAGGAGTGAAAACGGACTTTGCACATTCAAACCTCGACAAAAAGGCGCTGTGTGCTAGGTTGACGTTTTTGTCGGATCTTATAATGCAACAATTATTATTCATCAAGCTGTTTAATTTCTAATTACCATATCGCGTGTGCCCTGAGTTGCCACCGTTTCGGTCTTTCAGTGGGGCGAAGCGAGTCACGGGCGGCGCATGGCTCGGCAATCAAATCCTTGCGCCACTTAATGGCCGCAGATCAATTGACTGTGCTCGTTGATGTCATTACGATAGAGAATGAGTCAGGGTGAAAGATTACGCTGCTCACTGGGCGTCACCCGTTGCTGCACTTGCCCCTGGCACACGAATCCACCTCCCTCATGTATTATACATGCATTATACAAAAAAACCTATAGAGGTAAATGAAAAAGGGGCAGCGCTCAGTTATGCCTCAACATACGTGGCGGAGTACCAATTTTCAGCGCCCCTAGAGTTCGGTCGAACACTAGCGCCCCCTTACACATAAAAAATAAATAATTCTGAAATAATTCAATTAATTCCAATATTCAAAATTTCAAATAATTCCACCACGAGAAAACGAAGAAAATAAACAAATAAATGCGTGGGACTCATCGCCGCATTGGCACAAACAGACGCGCATTGTGTCTCGTTAATACAGTAGAACGAGCGCATAAAACAGTTTCTTATAACCCAGCGATATTAATTAAAGGTTGTAAAAAACTATGAAGGTTGCACGGGGATGCCCGGTTACATCACAAGTCATAACCTTCTTACGTCTTACTTAGAAACAACACCTTAAACATCGTCTCACTCTCTCGTTAACGCGTTTAAAAAAAAAACAGAAATTGGGGAGAAATGTTTAACTATACTTCTAAATTACTTTAATATTATTTCAATTTTTGTCTCCTGCATATTTTTATTTAATCTTTCTTATTTAATCTATCAAAGAGATTAAATAAGAATCTTGGCAATGAAAAGTAATCTTTGTAGCGCAAATAAAATTAACTTAAGTCAAATAGTAAAGTAAATTCTTCTAAATTGTTCCACAGAACTATAACCATTTAGAATTTCGTTAATTATTTATATTAATTGAATAACTATATACATAAGTAGATCACGCAACGGGCTTTCAACGCGACGTGTCTGAGTCAAGTTCGAATCCCGCGAATACAAATTTGTGATATGAAAGGGTAATCGTCATCATCATCATTTCAGCCGTAAGACTTCCACTGCTGGAGATATAGAAGGGAGATACCGATACTTAATTGCCCGTGAGGACAATGCAATTGATACAAAAATATGTCTTGTGCGTGCGTACAATACTCGGTTGGCTGTTGAAATGCAATAAAAAATAACGCAATCAGCGATCCACATTTAGATCACGCGCATTCATGACGTGTACCCACGTCACCGAAGCCATATTCCCTGGCTGCGTTTGACTCAATGTCCAAAATACTTCACTGATTTAACAGTCGTTACCTAGAAACGCCGTTCAGATACTAACAAACATATAGATACAAGCCATTTCACAACAGTGCCTGATCTTTACGTGACCAGTATCTCTAACATCTTATAAATACTGTTATATTGTTCAGTTCATATTGCTGAAATAATAATATATTACCCCTTGTTTAATTACAAAGGACCAGTTATATGTATATATAGGATAGAAGCTTACCAGTATGCGAATGGTATTGGGTTCGATCTCCGTTCCGGATAAAAAATTATAATTTATTCGGTCTTTGGAAGGGCTTGACAGTGGCCGGGCGAAAGCCATGCTGATGCACTTATTGGGACGTTTCACCCAAAAAGATACTATGGGCCCACATAATACGAGTGTGAAATAGTACTTGTACAGTGTTTCTCTGAGTGAGTTAGAATATCGGAGGTTCTTGAAATTTTAGGAGAAAGCAGCTGTGTGGCCTGATATATCATAAAAACCTGATATACAATACTTCTGTTCTCCCATGAGACTTCTCATTTACAACGTCCCTATTGTTTTGCTCTGGACTCAGGGCTATTCAAGGCGTTATGCACTTTTCCAATTCGTATTAATAATTTCAACAGTTGTACATACATATAGGCCCCAAGCGCTCATACGTTCAGTATGGCATTGAATAATTGGATTCTCCAAAACTTAACATACCTATTTCAATACTTAAGATTTTGTTTAACAAAATAAATATTTTAGTCTTAGTAAAATATAATTGTTAAAGGAATGATGATGAAATATTTTATATTATTTATAGTATTCCCGTTAAAATTAAAAACAATACATTTCTATGACAAGTCTGTTAATAATGGCAGCCACGCATCAAGAGAATAAATAGCTCTAGCGACGGAACAATCCATTCCATCGAATGCGCAATTATGTGCGCAGTTCTGACAAATCGCTAATTATTAATGACGTGACGACTTTTTTTCAATTCCCGCTAGGTAGGCTCTATTTGTTATTGTAAACCTCAAGAATGAGGTGACACACGAATGACATGTCCATGTGTCTACGGATTTTAATAACTAAACGATTACAACGATTTCGGATCAGGCTTATATGACCTTATATAGCCAAAATGAAATACAAAAATGTTTAGGTATGATCAACATGATATATGAATGTTTGTACACAACATACAAATAAAATATAAAAATATACATTGACAACAATGTAATTAAGGAGTACGTGTGCTCCATCTGGACGCAATGTGTTAGGGATGATATGTAACGCATTGACTGAACCTGCACCTCGGCGTGGTACACACTTCAGCCTCTGTTTATTGCGAGGTTTCAAATGTTGACATAAATACACAGAATACTCAGCGTCAAACGGTACTTGTATTGTCTTTCGCAGAGTGAGTATATCGGAGCCTCTAAAAGTGCCGCTTAAGCGGCGTAAAGATCCGGTAACACAAGCAATTCGCGAACTGTGGCGCGGTTGTTCATGGGCGGCGGTGTTCTCTGACCAAATATGAGACCCACCTGCTCCGTTGTCCGCTACAGATTTAAAAAAGAAACGTAAAGCAACCAAGAAATAACATTTATTGTTATTGTTTCCAATGTCAACATCATCGTACAGTCCAAGCAACGTACGGCTATCTCCAGTTCAATGTGGAATCAAAACCAAAGCAGATTAGGCACCACGGTCGCATCGTTGTACGGCAAAAATGTCTCGTCATCCTCGAAATCAGATGAACACAACATACGCCCCGAACCAGTCTGCGTACGCGTTATATTGAGCCCATGTCATCTCGTCGCAAACTCACTTGACATCGATGAAATGCTAACCGACAGAGTGAAAACTCCGACTGCAATCATATTTTGTTAATATGTAGTCCAATTATCGTAGCGAGATAACGATAAACAATGTGTATACAAAGGTAAATGTGCGCGGCTCTGAGCACCGAGGTCGCGGCGCACGCGCAGCGGTCTCCAATTGTTTGCTCGCTACTGATATGTCATCTCCAACTGTCACATGATGACAATCAGATTTCTTCATGTGTTATTTTTCCGAAACTTAAGTGTAAATAACTTAGAGGTTATTGTCGGTGATAAAAATGCCAACCGTTATCTATACTTAGTTTTGCCCAAATGCAAGACTTAGCTTAGTCTTGGTCTTGCGCCAATACACCTGGTCTTGGTCTTCCTATAGCGCTCCCAGTCTTGGTCTTGGTCGTGCAGCAAGAGTCTTGCAAGTCTTGCAATTACCTATTAGACTATTGATATTTATTCAAATTTACTTCAGATCA